>APFE030903189.1:90127-133426 GCA_000404065.3 Pinus taeda | reverse complement strand
GAAAATCTCTGTGTATATGTGTTTTATGTGTTATGCTCTCGCATTGTTTATTTTCTGTGTTTTAGAATTTGTATGCAGGTAATTTCTGTATGGGGTTAAAACCTACAATAATTGTCATCTTATCTCTGCATTGATAAATTAGATTTGCAAAGTTTCATTTACTTTCTGTAGTTGGCCATTCATATGTGTAAATGTATGCATCTGCTGGTATAGTCAAGATTCTCCATCCATTCATTGAATCTATAATCTATTGAGCATTAGTGGTCTAAAGCCTTGTATTGTTGAGGGTGTTCATGCATGTCTTGAGTGAGAATAGAGCTGAAATGGTTATTTGACTTGATCCAAACCATCATCCATTCCAATTGTTCCGAGAACAATATTGAAGATTATATGTTACTAGGCATCTCCGAGCTACAACCTAGGAGAGTTTCCTAGAGTGATAACAGGACCTTTTATCCAAATATTTATTAGTTTAATAATAATGTATTTCTCTTAATATCTCATAATGGTCTACCAATTTCTCTGTGATGATTGACCAAGATATAGTAGAATCATGTTTCTTTTCACAAAGCCATTGATAACATAAAAATTGATGTGGCTCTAAATACATGGATGCCATATTTACCTTTTGTAACCCTACAACTTGGTGTAAATCAAAGTATTGTTCCATCTAAAATATCCATATTATAGGATCGTTACCATATAACTTCCTCATATCAATCCTTGGAATGAAGTAGTTCCTTGATGTTGACTTGAAGCCTAGATAATGAGGATATTTGATTGAAAAACCATGAAATTGGTTACATTATTCTATACTCGTGGTCTCTAATTGTGATAAAATACTTCCCATATGTCACTGAGTGTCAACACTAGGTTTCCCCTTATGTTCATTATTTCTTTGGATCACCATATTCCTTTTAAGGAGATTCTATAATAGCTTGGTTTGTATTTTTTTATTTCATCCTTATTTTCAATATTGGATTTTTGTATTTCTTCCTTATTTTTAGTCATGGACTTTTGTATTTATTCTTTGAAATTTTTTTATTTCTTTATTGTTTTCCTTAATCCTTTTTTCGATATGTGGCATATTACCTTACAACATAGATACTTGGTATTGAACATCTTCTATTTCTTCATGAGTCATGGTTGATCTTTCTGAATGTATTAGTGGTGAAGTAACTTTTGAAGCATGCTTAGGAGCCATGCAACTGAATAATAATGCTCTTGTTTTTCCTCTTTATCACAAATTTTAAAGCACGAGAAATAGATATTCAAATAAAAATATATGCCAATTGTAAGTAATGTTCCTTTTAATAGCCAATTTATAGACTATATGGGTGGTTAACCTTGCCATGACATATCTATAAAATTGGAGCCCTTTTGAATTTAATATTTTGGCCCACAATACTCTGATATGTCTTCTCTTCAATTGTAGAAGTCCAACCAAAATTTGATGTGCTAAGTTAAAGCTACGGTATTTTTCCCATACTTGTTGATTTTTGGTTTCTTACCAATAGAAAATTGTTATACCATCAGTGATTAAATGTGTCTAATTCATTAAATGTGATTCAAAATTTTTTATCTAAGGTTTTTTTGTATGTCTCCTCAGATATCTAAAAATTCCATAGTTTAAAGTTTCAGAGGAAAACATTATATAAAACTCCATGATCACTTGTTTGAAATTGATTTCAACACCATTCAGAAACCCTAAATTTCATAGGGTATATCTCTAAAGTTACAATGAACCATAACCTAAATTTGTACTAGATGTAAATGGACATGTCTTTTTAATTTGTTGAAAACTTGATGGCCTAAAATGTCTTAGAAAAAAATATACAAAAATTTCTAATATGGCTCATTTAAAGCAACAAAGCCCTAGGACCATATCTCTAATACCAAAATTTATGAACCTTGCACCTTAAAAATGATAGGAAACCAATAATTATAGTCCACTTCGGAAACCTTATTTTATAGTGAATATAATGTATAAGATAAAATTTGATGATCCTTAGATTAAATATCATTACTATATATATAGTAGACAAAGGGTACAATTATAATGAAATGTTACAATGAAAGATTCTAGCCGACATTTACAATATAATAATAAAAATGTAATAACTCATTATATAGGGATTCATAAGGGTTTGAGAGTTAACATGGGCATTATATAAGACTTAACAAATTATGCAATATAAATTCTTGGTTTGGGATGAGAAATGATCACTTCCTATTATTGTGTTTCATTCAACACCTCATGGTTTCCTAGACTTGCCTCGTGGATAGCCTCAATTATTGAACTAATAAGTGATGACATGTCTAATCTTGAATAAATAGAGAAAGATGAGAAACATATCATTAAGGGAATTTTGAGGTAAAAAATGGACCTCAAAATGAAAAATGTACTAAGAAAACCAACTTTAAGAGAACTAATAGGATTCAAGATGATGATGTCATCCCCAAGGGAATATTTTTGAACGGTGTTGAAAGCTTAGCCTTCATGCAGCTAAACTGAGTACATCATGAGAATGAAATAAGAAGATACATGATGCACACTAAGGAACATAATTTGCGAAGGAGTTCCAACAAAGTTTCTATTAGGCTTCATGCATACTTATAAATGGATGATGTGGTTGGAGCAGTTGTACCCACTCTCAACCAACCATTCATTTAGTTTACATCATACATTTACCAAGCGTTTTTTTTTAATCTAATTCAATAGAGAGACATTAAATTACTAAATAAACAAAGAGTATAAAAATGGTATCTGGTCCGCAAGATTGGAAACCAGACCAGCTGCAGCAAAATATTGTCTTGATCACACTCTTGTCTACGAAAAAAATATGATTTTTGTACCTCTGATATCTCTTATACAGTTCAAAAAATTGACCTTTCCTATTTATACTATTGGAAGGTCTACCTATCTAAAAATATTATTAACTATGTTCTACAGACCTTGTCGTAACAAAAGAACCATTACACTTCCTATATAAATTAAAAGCAAAAATAATGGTAGAACTAGTCACTGCCATAATCAACTGACAGAGGGTTTCCCCATGCTAATATCTCATTTTAATGGGATTGAGGTTGCCTCAGGACACGCGTTAGGTGCATATATGGGAGCCACTGTTGGAGCAGCTGAAGTTTGGACCCCTGGGCATCTAGCTTCACAAAATTTGTATTTCCTCAGACAGACATGTGCCCCTTTCTCAACCCCCAATGTAATATCCACATTATCAATATACTTAAGGTATTTCTAAAATATGGTTTTCATATCCTCAATTCGATCAAACTGTAGTTTCTCTATATTCATCAAACCCTTCAAGGCTTCTTCAATTCCACTCAGGAATTGGTTGATGGCCTCTAACTGAATTTTTGTCTCAAGATGCTTTTTGGCTCTCTCTTTCACTACCTTCACTTTTAGCTTCCCCACCAAAGTATTGATGTGCAATGTAGTCTCTAAGTTTTATGATACATAGTTGTCTGTGTTATGGATTTACTGATATTAATAATCCAATCCAATTCCCAATTCTTCTTCAATTATGTTATTCGTGATAGCCCTTCGCTACCTTTGAACCTCATTCTCCAACACTTTGATGATTTCCTTTCTTTTCTATGGCACTATAGCTTGGTATTTTTCAGAAACAACCCTTGTTTCCTCCTCCATGTGTGACCACTTTCTAGAACCATTTCCATATGCATCAGCTTTCATTTTTCCTCTCGTCCTACACCCCACAATTTGAATGTTTACCATTGCACTCTCTAAAGCCTTGGATTCCTTTGTCACTATAACTATCATAATCTCATTCCACCACTTTTTTGTGTTTTACCTTGGGTCGAAATGCCATTTTCCAAACCCCAATTTAAAGGCAATATCACTGGCATGCCTTGCTTTACTGATTTTTTAGTACTTTCCCTCTTCATTTTCGATATCTTCGATTTACCCCGCTTTTGTATGCCGCTGCTTTTGATTTTGTACATTCCCACTTCTCTCGCTGCTCTCTTTCATTAATGAGTCAATCTACATGAAGAACTATGAGGAGATCCCTTCCTCTCCAAATCTGACGTAATGTTTTCCATACTCTGCATACATGTATCCCTTATCGCATCACAATTAAAACTTTCTTGTTCTTCCATTATGAGGATTTATACATTCGCATGGCTAGGTGGGTCTCGGTGATGTGGAAATATCTTGCTCTGCCAACTTATTTAAATCATCCTTTAGCTAACCTTCATTTATCTCCTCCCATGCCACTTCTATTAGCATATGGACACTACCTACACCTTCATTTCCCAACCTACCTACCAGCGCATTCGTTGATCTTCGAATAAGGGTGAATTTCATCATTTTCAACACCTCCATATGGTGTTGTATGTGTTGTATTAACTAAGATAAGCACCAATTTATTACTTTGGTTATCTCTGCAACACATTGAAGCCTACATGTTTCTTCGATAACTAACAATGAGTCTCCTTTGATAGTAGTATTCACCATTCCATCGCAAATTAACAACTTTAGCCCATGCTCCAGATTCTGGAATTTCCCTGCATTATTTGAGGCATGGCATAAGTTTATGAAATTTACTCTACATATTTGGCCCATATAGTCCCATATGACTCCTCTAGCCCCTACTTTTCTAAATTTTCCTTCTGACACCCCATCAAAATTCAACTTAAGGAAACCTCGTGGTGGTGCCAACCAAACTATAGATCCCAACTTAATATGGCTATCTCTTGGTAGGAGCCCTTACACACTCAGGTATTCCAAATCGAAGTACTTTAAGATTATTTCTTCCTGTGGGCATGGTTGTTCCTCTAAAAGTTGAGTCCCTCTGTTAATTATTATTCCTTTTAGATGACACCTTATTTCTTCCACTAGGCAGTCAACAGGGAGCTTCTTATCACATAATATTCGTTTAATGCAATCCTTCCACACTGCCTAGAGAATGAATCTTGGTACCAGATTCCATGAGAGGTTCACCACCTCTTTTTGTATATAACATTGTCGCCATTTCATGTATGTTATCTTAGATTCGGTCTATTTGTATAAAGATGAGAAACATCCAATCCCATAAAAACTTCATATAGATTCAAGTGTTCAATAGATGATTAAGATTATCCTCTTCATTTTAAAAAAGGAAGCACCATGAGGCTCCAATATCTAACATCCGTGTTGGGCGTGGGATCCCCTAAGGGTAGTTTTGGGGCTTAAAGCCCATATTTTGGTCCATTTTTTGTAATCCAAATGTAAAGACTCCGAATTTTGTGGTCACGAAGCACGTAGATGTTAAGGAGTCATAGGGTTGTCTGCCCTTACTTTGATAATGTAATGTCGGTTGTCAAAGATCTACCCATGGTCTGTGGACCATGGTATTGTATAAATAGAGCGAAGCTGTAAGTAGTCAAAAAGACATGAAAAAATCAATTATCGAAGATGTATGAGAGAAAGATCTGAAGTATAAGTCTAAGTTTGGGTCATAGCGTAGGTAGAGGCTCTGCAGTTGAGTATGCAGAGGCCTAGAAGTCCGCAACTGAGTGCGCGGACCCTTGTAGCTAAGTGCGCAGGGCTGGTCGAGTCTATAATTGTTCAAAATTATCAATAAAGAGAAGTATTCTACAATTTCTACATCTTTATTTATTACTTATGCATTTGTTATATTGGGTATAAATTTCACTTATAATGCTTATATGATCTACGAATGTATGTAAATATATTGGTTAAGTGAACACAACTAAGAACATCCATTTACGCGAAGCTAACTAAGATCTGTTAAAAATATAAGTAAGACACTTCGCATAGTTGGGGAAATATCACAGTTCGCTTCCCTAACGGTGCGAAAGCATATCAGCCCCAGGTTAGGGCTGCGCGAAAGCCGACTGTACCATTTTGCGAAGGTGCTGAAGGACAAACAAAAGCTTAAGCCACCTACACGCAGGCAGGTATAACTGAGATAAACCGACATCACATCCATCTCAAGGGTGTAGGAACTTGGTTCCAGCATCCCCCCATACTCCTTCGGGTAAGACTTCAGTCTGCGCTCCGCGTGCTGATGCCGAGAGGGCCAGTAGTGTGGGGATTTATTTGGCTAACTAACGTTGAACCTGGGTCAGGCCCCTACAAGCCAACAAATCATATTATTACTGGGACCGGAATCTGCATAGAGATGTGTGATGTCGTATCACTGGAATCCAACTAAGAAAGAAATCGAAGGCTGGTTGGGCAAAATGATTCACGAGTTTGCGGCACAAGAAAATAGAAACCTGCGATTGTCAAAAGAATAGTGGTTGGACCAATACTTGTATATGGAGATCCATGAAATCTTCTTCGCCTCTTTCCCTACTGAGCTATACGAGTGGATTACGAAGCTAGCAGATAGCCAAGGAAGGTGGAAACTTGACGGTCCTATTGTGTAGACCCCAGAGCTAGTGCAAAGGTTGGAAGCATTGGAGGGTAAGATCATGTGCATCATCAATCATTGGCTCGATCACATCATAGGAGGATTTGTTATTGAATTTGCAGTCGACACCTTAGTTAGCTATAGCGAGGTAGAGCGATGCATTTTCAAAGGACCGCAAGGTAAGTATGTAAAATCTTTGAATACTTGGATTAAAAGGTTGTTTTGCGAAAAACAGGTTATGCAGTTACCTTGATGTTTGGGACTACACAAAGTGGAAAAAGTTATAGAAATGAAGGAAATAAGGGTCCGGAGTATAGCACCTTGATTTCACCACTGGAAAGGGATGAAGAAGGGATAGCGAATGTCTCTCCGCAAAGTGCTATTCAATTGATAAGACAGGGGTTTCCGCAAATACCACCTCCGCCCACACCACCTCCATCTTCACTGCCATCACCTCTTACTTCACCCGTACCACCACCGCCACCACCACGATTCAGTATGGAAAACACAGTGAAGTTTCCTTTGTTCAAAGGCTTGGGAAATGAGGACCCGGACCAATTCTGGTTCGTTATGAGGGCTATATGGGAAACTCAAGGTGTTATAGATGATAATATAAAGAAGGCAACACTGGTTAGTTTTCTACAAGACCGTGCACTAACCTGGTATATTAAGTGTTGTGTGTGGAGCATGATTGTTCAGAGGTCTTTGTTTCAGCCGAATGTATACCCCAGGAAGTTTGTACACCCCTCCATGCGAGGGATTGTGGGGGGGACTTGTCCCCCCCGCGGGGGTCCAGGGGGGCCGATCCCCCCCAGATGGGGGGTTCGGGGGCTCGGGGGTAGCGCCCCCGAAGCTAAAAACAGATGTAAAATTTCCTTATGAAAGTATAGTAATTTCTAGTCAATCTGGGCTGTTCATTAGGCAGATGATCTGACGATAGAACTTATGTTTAGTTTAGGGTTTTTTTTTTGCCCTAGATGGCAACCCCTCTCTTCATATGAGGGCATTGTATTTGAGGCTGTGTAATAGATGTGTATTCTGTGAGCGAGAAACAGAGAGGTGAGACTGTGAGAGAAAACAGAGGATATTACAACGGATCTACTGTAGGTTGTGTCTCTTCATTTTGCGGGATAATAGAAAGGAAGGACTGGCTGTTCGCGGTGGACGTAGCCCAAACTGGGTGAAACACGTATATCTGTGTCTCTCTTGTTTTATGCATTTTCTGTGTTTATATTTCTGCAATATTTTATGTGTTCCATTGCTCCGTAATATATAATTTTATGACATATGGTTGGAAGGAAATTTGGGTAATATTACCCAAATGGTGCTGATTGAAATTTCTATCAAACCCAGTGTCATTGAACACGTTCGTATTGGGGTATCTTGTTCTCCAGATGAGATTAAGACATATACTCATCTACTTTAGGAATTCTGTGATGTGTTTGCATGGTCTTACAAAGAAATGCTTGGCATCGATCCTAGCATTGTGGTGCATGAAATACCAATGTATCCGCATGCGAATCGCGTTCGCCAATGGCTCCACCTGGTGCACCCTAGGAAGGTTGCTGCTATTAAGGATGAAGTCGAAAATCTTCTCAAAGTTGGGTTCATTTATCCCATCCCCCTTATAGACTAGGTGTTCAATATTGTCCCAGTGACTAAAAAACAAGGTATGATCCATGTTTGCATGGATTATCGAGATCTTAATTGTGCCTTTCCTAAAGACAACTATCGTACTCCCTTCATTGATCAAATCATTGATGAATATGCTGGGAGCATGATCTTTTCCTTTATGGATGGTTTTTCTGGTTATAACCAGATTAATATCACACTAGCCGAACAAGAGAAGACAAACTTTATCTGCCCATGGGGTTCGTTTGAGCACAAGAAGCTCCCTTTCGGCCTCAAAAATGTTGGAGCCACATTTCAATGGGTAATGTCCTATGCGTTTCATGATATTTGCAACATTGTCCAGCCACTTGGATGACCTTCCTACCCATTCTCACGAGCACCAAGATCACCCATAACATCTTCATCATATTTTTCTACGCTGCAAACACTATAACATTCAGTTAAACCCACACAAAGGTGTTTTCTGCATGGAATCAGGACAACTCCTTGGTTTCATCGTTTCCAAGGACGAGATTTTCCCGGATCTACTAAAAGTCGAGGCCATTGTAAATTTACCCCCTCCATCTTCACTGCACCAACTCCAAAGCCTGCAAGGAAAGGGCAACTTTCTTCATTGCCTTATACCCAAATATGTTAGGCTAGCTACAAGATTTACCTGGTTGCTCAAACAAGGAATGCCCCTTGCATCCACCGGACTATGATCGAGATTACTTCCTTTGCCTAGCCACAGCCCCTAGCACCATTTCTATGGTGTTGGTTCAAGTCGATGATGAAGGTGACGAACATGTGATCTACACCTTAGTTAGAATCTCCTCAACACTAAAACGTGTTATGCACATGTCGAGAAATTGACTTTGGCTTCCATTCAGGTTGTTCAACATTTTCGACACTACATTCTTTCATGTGCAACTATAGTGATTTCTCAATGCAACCCTATGGCCTATATCCTGACTCATCAGTTGCTACGGGGCAAGTATTCTAAATGGATTGTTATCCTGCAAGAATTCAATTTGGTCTTCACTACGGAAAAATCTAAGAAGTCACTTATTTTCATTGAATTGATTTGTTCCCTTCCCTCCAAAGCTCTCCTTGTTGGTGCAGATGAATAACTTCCAGATGAGACCCTTTTCCTGATTAACACCCTTGATCCATGGCATGCTAATATCATTGTGTATCTCCAAACCTCCACGTTCCGGTCCGCATTTACCAACGATGATCATCGAAGGACTTGACATCATTCCCAACCCTACCATATTATTAGTGATACTTTATACACGTGTTGGTGTCGATTCTATTTTTCTCCGATGCCTCACGATCGAGGAAGCCAAAAGAGCTCTCAATGATTTCCACTCCAGGGCATGTGGTGGTCATATGTCTGGTTATACTACAGCTTAGAAAATCCTTCGCGCTGGTTATTCTTGGCCATCTATCTTCAAAGACTACATTCTTGTTGTCCATAAGTGTCATGAATGACAAATTTACCAACGCAAGATGTGCACCCCTCCCGCTCACCTACAACTCGCCATTGCCATTGGTCCCTTTGCCAAATGGGGCATTGATTATATGACATGTAACCCTCGTTCGGCTAGTAGTATGGCTATATTATAGTCACAGTAGATTATTTCACGAAATGAGCTGAAGTAATGCTTATATATTCTGCAAATGGTAAGAAAGCAGGTCCATTCCTTTTTAACCATGTTATTTCTAGGTTCAGCGTACCCCAAGCCATTGTCATAGACCATGGCTCCCATTTCAAAGATTACATGATGGCAGAACTGACATCTGCGTTAGGCTTGCACCACGATGGCTCAACCCCATATTACCCTCAAGCCAACGGCCAAGTTGAAGATGTGAACAAAGTTTTGGTCACCATGCTTTAGCGTACTATTGGAATGCACAAGTCAAATTGGCATCTCATGCTTTTTTCAGCTCTGTGGACCTACTGAACTTCAACCAAAGATGCAACTAGTTTCACACCTTTCCAGCTGGTCTATGTTCTGGAAGCAACATTTCTAATCGAATGTGAGATTCCTTTGCTCAAGTTAGCTGTTGAACTCCTCCCTGAAACATCACCTCAAGAGGAATTCCTCTTATATTTAGAATGACTGGATGAGACTCATCGTCTTGCTGCCTTGGTCATCGAAGCACAAAAGAAATAGGTCAAAACCCATTTTGATCAGTCGGTCTCCCCTCATGCTTTCTCTGAGGGTGATTTGGTTATGCTATATGACCAAGCTAATGATAAGAGGGGGTAGGCAAGTTCGAACCTATGTGGCATGGGCCCTATATTGTAAAATGTGTTTTGCAGAAAGGAGCCTATGAGCTTGTTGATTTACCTCAAAAAGTACTATGCTTAGGTCATATTGCATGGTTACTTATGTACATTAGTGTGTGATTCATTTTTGTACAACATGGTTTTGTGTGATATTTTTCAAACAAATTTCCTATTTACTATGCTTTTCTTGCTTTGCATATGTCTGCAACTCCTCACATTGGTTTCACCAATGGTTCTTACCGAAGTACCCAGAACCTATCATCCATGGCATGGGCTATCTATAACCCTAACATTGATTTGATTGACCTTAAAGGTATCTTCCTATGTCATAGAACTAGCAACCTTGCTAAATACAGTGCGGTCATCAAACTATTGTCAGAAGCCATCGCCCTGGGAATCAGGGAATTGGTTGTCAACCTAGATTCATAGGTTGTTTTCTTTCAACTCAACGGGAAATATTACATCAGGAACCCTGAAATATTATGAATGTATCTCCATATCCGTCTACTGGAAAGACATTTTGATTATATTACATATCATCATATTCCTAGATGCATGAATACATTGACAAATGCATTAGCTAATTACGTGTTGGACAGACATTTACGAAACATGTAAAAGATAAGACAAACCATTTGTACCATAATAGACAGGAAAATACAACATATCTATATATATATATATATAAATATATATATATATAATATATATATATATATATATATAATATTATATATATAAATATATATATAAGATATACTGTGTGTGTGTCTGGGTGTGTGTGTGTGAATGTTTGATACATTAGAACCCCAGAAAATAATATTTGTGTCTATAATAACGTCAGTAGCTCATAGGCCTCATACATCTGTGGCATGCAGACCTCAAAAAATATGTAGGTGCTGGACCTAGAAACTACTCAGCATGGTGGCCATGGTAGCATGAGATAGCTCATGCAACATGACTCAGCGGTCGGTGAATCCGATCTGAGACTCCCACTGTTTGCCTTTAGTACTGTTGGGCATGAAATCCCCCCAAGGCATGTTTTGGGGCTTAAAGCCCAAGTTTTGAGCAAGTATTTTGTAAAAACTCCGCGAATTATGGGCGCGGAGTGCGAAGTTATAATAGAGTCACAGGGTTGTCCACCCTCGATTTTGTAAAGGATAACGAATAAATAGAGTGAGGATCTAAGTGTAGAGATAACGAATAGAGAATAGCATAAAAGCATGATGATTTTAAGAGACTGAGTAGAAGTGTAAAGTGTCCTCTGGTCATAGAGTAGGAGAAGGCTCTGCAATTGAGTGAGAAGAGGCCTAATAGTCCACAGCTGAGTGCGCGGACCCCTGCAGTTGAGTGCACATGACAGGTCAAGTGTGTAATCATTGGAAGAATTAATAAAGATAAGTTTACAATATAACTGTGTATCTTTCCCTGTTTTAATGTATGATTGGGTTTAGAATTGCATGTGTAATGTTTATTTGTTGCATGAACCCTTATGAATGTGTTGTAATAAATATAGCATAAGATATCTATTTACATGAAGATAATTGACTAAGAGTAGGAAGATAAGTAAGATCTCAGGTACAACTTAAGGGAATACTGTAGTGCACTGCTCCAACAGCGTGGAAAATCCACAACCCCTGGTGAGGGCTACGGGAAGACAAGTATATCAGGGTGTGAAGGCTTGAGAAGAGCGCTAAGCAACTTGTGTGAAGGGACGAACTGTTGGACTAGTCGAACCTCTCAGACATCTCAAGGGTGTGGAAACCTGGCTCCAACACCCCCCATACTACTTTAGGTGAGATCTCAGTCCACGTTCCGCCGACTGTTGCCAAAACGGCCAGTAGTACAGGGATTTGTTTGGCTAATTAGCTACAAACTTGGGTCAGGCCCCAACAAGCCAACAAATGGTTCCGTTGCCGGGACTGGGATCTGCATAGAGATGTCTGATGTCGTATCACTAGAATCTAACAAAGAAAGGAATTGAATATTGGTTGGAAAAAAAGATTCACGAGTTCGCGGCGCAGGAAAATAGGAATCCACGACTATCAAAGGAAGAGATGTTAGACTGCTACTTATATATAGAGATCCACGAAATTTTCTTCGCGTCTTGTCCTACTAAGCTATATGAGTGGATCGCTAATCTAGCAGATAGCCAAGGAAGGTGTAAACTTGACAGACCTATTATGTGGACTCCAGAATTAGTGTGTAGATTGGAAGCATTGGAGGGTAATATCGTGCACGATGCTAATCACTAGCTCGATCGAATCATAGGAGGATTCATAACAGAGCTCACGGTAGATACTTTAGTCAGCTATAGCGAGGCAGAATGACACTTCCTCAAAGGACCACAAGGTAAGTACGTTAAATCTTTGAACACTTTGATTAAAATGCTACTATGTGGAAAACAGGTTATGTGAATAAATTTATGTTTGGGGATACATGAAGTGGGATAATCTACAGAAATGAAGGTAGCACAGAACGAGAAACTAACCCCTTGATTTCACCTCTAGGAGGGGGCAAAGAAGAGCTCACTAAGGTATCAGCAAGAAGTGTGATCAATCTGATAAGGTAGAGAATTTTGTGAATACCACCCCAACCCACAACACCACCAGTTTCATCGTCTTCACCCCCGTCTTCGCCTATACCACCTCCGCCACCACCGCGAAGAAATATGGTGAGCACAACAAAGCTACTAGTGTTCAAGGGAGTAGGGAATGTAGATCCAGACCAGTTTTGGTTCGTGATAAAAGTTGTATGGGAAGCACAGGGAGTCACAAATGATAATATAAGGAAGGCAAGGTTGGTCAACGCTGTGTAGGATTGTGTGCAGACTTGGTACATTAAGCATTCCAATGACAATCCGAATGTGGGGATCATGGATATCCAAGCTGTGCTAAACAAAGAATTTAGCAGGCCAAAGTCAAAGGCGCAGTCAATCATTGGGTTCAAGGAAATCAGAATGCTACCAGGCGAGACCCCTTGGGAGTTGGATCAAAGACTGAAGTGCACAATTCGCGAAGCTAACATGATGTTAATAGATGGACAACACCGCAAATGGTTTGTAGAATCGTTAACGCTACATATTTGGAACGTGTTGTCACAATAGAGGCTAACTACTTAGGCTGAGGCCTTGGAGGTTGCGATGAGATTGCATGAGACTCCGATACAAGATCCGGACTTGGGAGTTTAGTAGATTCATGCGCAGTTGAAAAACATGTGCCTTGAGATGCAGAGTTTGAAACAAGACAGGACAACCCGCCCAGAGGTGCGTGATGAGGTATGGTACGTAAAGTGCAAGGGCCAAGGGTACGACAAGGACCACTGCTCTATGTTTGCAAATTACCTCACGGGAGGAGGGCCAATTCCATTGAGACCAAAGGCACAAGCAGGATCACATGCAACACCTGCACTATGGTGCACGATTTGTTAGATAGGAGGAAAGCATGCTACATATAACTTCCATTTATTACAGAAGTATATGTAGAATTCACAATAGTTGTTCTGTAATTTTTGTAGGTCAGTGGGACATGATGGGCACACATGTGGAAGTTATGAGCTAATGATGGATCGAACTCCTATCTACAGAGCTCAGGCTGAAACACGGCCCCTCGATCAAAAAACAGGGATGGCGCGCACCGGATTTTAGGGGCGTGGACGAGGTTGAGGTGGAGGGGGACCATGAAGAGGTCGTGGACAACTGATATGTTATAATTGCGGAGGGACAGGGAATTATGCCCACAATTGTATGAATCCAATGCGACCGTCATGCTTGTATTGTATGTTGTTTAATCATGAGATGGAGGATTGTCCCACACTGATAGTGAGGTTGCACGATAAAGGAGCACTCCAACCTCCCCTGACGCAGAACCTACAAATGATGATGTCTGAGCCGTGGGAGGAAGCCCCTAATGTAAATATCGTGCTCCGAAGTGGAATTATGATAGGGGGTGACAAAGGCAAGCAACTTGAAGAAAGTACTTGGGTTCGCAAGGCCCCAACGAAGGAACTAGAATTTGATTCAGAGCGTGCTGAGGAGACCTTCATGGAAGCCAAGAGGAGCTTCGCTGATGCCTCCACTTCAAGAAGTAAAGATAGATTGGAGCTATAAATGGACCCATCGATGCTCACTACGTTCCTCGAAACATGCATGAAGCTATTGCACAACAAAAAGGCTATAAAGGGGCTATAAGAACTCATAAGTAGATGCGATGGGACAAAGCAAGGAGAACTGCATGTAGTCCGGAATCTCGGAAAGCACACAACGCGAATAGGAAGGGATGAGATTGACCATGCAAGTTGGAGAATATGAGATGGACCATGTGATTCTGGATCTAAGATCGTACGCAAACGTCCTACTAAAGCAAACATGGGAGTGCATGGGGAGGCCTACATTGCAATGGTCTCCTATCCAACTGCGGATGGCAAACTAGCAAAATATCCTACCTATGGGGAAATTACAGGGAATCACAGTAGATATCAAAGGAGAAAGTGCACTAGAAGATTTCGAAGAAATAGAGATTGTTGATGAGAGAAATCCCTGCCCCATGCTATTAGGAAGAGATTGGGCTACTGACATGAATGTAGTGATAAATCTAAAAGAAGTGCAAGATGATTTTTGAGAAAAATTCTCTACGTGTAATTGTACCTTTGGACCCTATAGAGGGATCTGCTACATGGAGCTGGTGCACGACAATGATAGCGATGATGACTTGGAATGCATCTACAAGATAATTGCGTGAGAGCAAGACTAGGTGAATCTGACCACAGATGGATGAATCTCATGGGAACATGAAAGCTCATGCACATCGGATTCGAATGAGGAAATGGAATGATGGAAGAACCGGTTACACGAGGTAACCACAGTGAAGTGTAACATGATGATGATATCGCTATGGTGCCTATCGACAAAGGTGAGGGACCTGCATACGTATGATGGGTTAAGTGAGGTGGATGACTTCCTGAGAAAATTTGAAAGAGAAGTGTTAGAACAACAGCGTTTTGAAGCTTTGAAATGGGTACTGCACTATGCTCGCGAGGTGGTGGAGTATGCACCAAAGAAATTTTGAGGATTGGCGCGAATGAAGAAGGATGATGCACACACGGTTTGGGCAGCCTTAGATGTGATTGACGAACAAGATCTCCAGACGAAATGGTCCATGCACCCACCTATCTCGATGGATGCAGGCATGTGGTGCGAAACTTGAGCAAAAGCACAGAGTCTTTGCATTAGCAGATACAGTCAGTAAGCAGGAATGGGCAAGGCAATGGCGTGAACAACCCCTTTGATTGGGACCACAAAGTATGGAAAGACCAAGTACATAGAAGTTTATCCATGCATAATCCTTTCACAAAGTGTGCGAAGCACTGAAAAAGGTCCACAATGCAAAGCGGAGTATCTGGGACCTGCGCGTACCAATGGTTCTATGGGCTTATAGGGCTGCGTGCAAGAGCCTGATTGCACAGGCACCACCAAGGCTGGAATATGAAGCAAATGTTGTAAGCCCCATAGAGCATGGAAAGCCTTGTCCACACATGACAGCATCGGTAGATACAATGGTTCGCAAAACCTTGGAAGAAGAAATTGAACAGGGAAATTTTAGGCTCTAAGAACTTGAGAAAGAAAAGGTGTGATTAAGGAAGAAAAGTGCTTTGGTAGAAGTGGAAGTCAAGAAGCTGGAGGACAAGATAAAGGAATATTTTCTCGATAAAAAGACCAAGGTGATAAGACAAGATGTACACAATTATGCTGATGAGTTTGAGACTATCGCCGTGAATTTATCAATTTGATGCCTTGGCTTGGACTGCACATTACTAAGCGAATTAACCAGGGTAGCACACTGTAGATGATAAAGTGCGTGATGCTGCCAGAAACAATAAAAGGTGTGTATTTTCCAAGAAAAGTGATGGAGGGCAGGATGAAACCCTATACAGGTGGCGCAGCCACTTGACTAGCCAACGGAAGTATAGTCTTAGTGCTCTAGGCAATTGATAGGAGGTGCGAGACTATAAAATACTCTGCCTGAGAGCTACGTGATGTTGGAGCTATGCACATAAGAAAAGAGTTAGAAGATTTGCAACCACATAAGGGGGGTTGTGCTGTCACACGGGTTGGCCAGAAAGTGACCGTTGGAGTCACTATTCACGATGGGATGCTCAACTTGAGACCAAATGGAGTGGGCGGAAATCATTTAAGATGTGATTTATAGGTAAGATTTGGGAAAATATACCTCCAAGGGAGCATTAATGATCCAAATTTGGGGGGAATGCTCGAATTCAAATTCAAAAGGCGCTATAAATTACAAAGGGCTTCCCAGCAAATGACACTCGGCCATTTGCGAATTGAGTAGTTGTATACCCTGTGTTGCCTAAGCAAAACCTTGTTTGACCTGTGCCAAGCATCCATTGAGCCCCATGAATACGCGAATGATAGATTTCTAGTCAGACATGATGGCAACATCTGAGGAAGTTATGGATATCACAAAGATGATTACCGAAGAGACCACATAGGCCCTGACTATGGGGGATGCCCCTAAAGGTGCCAAGATTGTGGCAAAAATCCCAAAGTCACTGCACACGCCAAGACCAAAGAAGGACAAATAGGTGATGGTTCCCATACATGTGCCCCTGTGAAACCCACTACACACCAGGTTGATGATGGAGGAGAAGGGGAAAGTCGTTAAAATAGAAACAGATGAGGAGGAGGAATACTTGGAGGACCTGATCATCATAGAAGATGAAGATGAAGGCATGGAGGAGGAAACTAAGCCTGCGCACCCTCTAATAAACCAACCCGCCTATACCACCATGGAAAGGGAAGGCTAAAGTGCCCAAGGATCTTGAAGAGAAAAAGAGCTATCTCCAAACCTTGCTCCTCCCATATAACATCATTTTTGAGGGCATGCACCTGGGACGGGTGCTTAGCTTAAAATTTGAAGATTGGGACCTCACTGACCACAAGAAGTTCCCTCACCTAGAGGCCGTGTAGCTCATGAAGCCTAAGCAGAACACTGCTATAGGGGTTACTAAATTAGAGCAGTGGAAGTGGTTGTATGGAGTGGAAAAGGAAGGGATACTCAACCTGCTTTGGGTGCCACATTTCCACCATGCCCCAATAACAATTTTCGTCATCAGGTAGTTGCTCTGCCTGGTGCATGGTGGGTGTTTGTGGCTAGAGGAGCCAATCCCCATCACAAAGCATTTGATTCACTACATCACCCAGTTGCCATTCAAAGGAGAGGACCCCGTTTATATCTCGAAGGGGGAAAGTAGTGACTTGGACATCGCAGAGGCCATGAAGAATAAGTATAAACTGGAAAAGAAGAAGAGGGGCTACACCATATCCAACATCAACGACAAATCAGTACGGGTGGTGACCCAAATATAGGCAAGTAAGGTTATGTGCAAGTTTCGTGCAGACAAAGTACCTGCGTTAATGGGAGCACTTGCTGAGCAGTGTGCAAAGGGGGTCCAGTTTAACTGGTCTGATTTCCTCTGCAAGGAATTCTTGGATAATTACTACGAAGGTTAGGAATAGGGAAAAACATTCCAATATGCATGGCTTTTACTGTCCATAGTGCTCATAGCAGAGGAATTTCTAGAATATAGTCAATTCCCCACAATTGATAGGGATCTACCGGAGGCCGCGAAGTACGCTTCGCTCTGGGCCACAAAGGATGCAAAGAAGATCCATGATAGTAAGATATTCTAGGTGTTCATGGAGATGAACCTTAGAATGGGGATCAACTGCAAGCCACGGTTGTCACCCACTATCTACAACAGCCTGCAAATTTTTGCAGAGTTTAAAGCAGATCTCCACAGCATATACATCAGAGTGCACAAGGACCTGGCTAAGAAATGGACAGAGCTATCATTTGTGGCCATGGATGACATAATTTTTAATGTACTGGAGACATGGCAGCTAGAGTGGGGCACTCTAGACATTGAAAGGATAGAGAAGTCTACGGTGCAGAGGAAGAAAGAGGAGGCCAAAATATGCATGGTGCAGTTGGCTAAAAATAAAAGGAAGGAGGTAGTGGCAGTAGAAGCGCAGGAGGCACGAGATGCTGCACAAACAATAGTTGAATAGAAATAGGTACCAGCAACAATAACAGTGCAGGAGGTTTCTGCGAAGGTGCGCGAGGGCCAAAAGTCACCTTCACATGGGTAGGAGGTAGAGGAAGAAGGAGGCATGGACCCACAAACCACGTCAACATAGTTGAAGTGCCAGGACCTGACCAAGTGGATAGGGCTGCAGAAGAAGGTCAAGGCATCGAAGTTGTCAATTGACTTGATCACCCTTACCGAGGGCGATCTACATGACATCAGCGAGATAGTGCGTGATGTCTCTTCTGAGGCCCTCCAAAATTTTATGCAGGAGAACCAGATTGTGTTGGGGGCCCTCAGAATGTAGTTACAGGAGTTATAGGTGTGCACTCCATAGGCTGGTAACCTTTCAACCAGCCTCGCAGTCAAGACAATGGTAGTAGAATAGATGCTGCGCACTTAGGTGACAAATACCATAGTGCTGCCGGAAGGGGCACTAGTGACAACAAATGAGGCTGACAAGCCTACAGTTAGCGTGTTGAAGGATATCGGCATCAACATGGCTGTACTCCCACTAGATGCATTATATGTTTTGCAGGATGGGATTACTGTAGAAATGCGGGCTAGGGAGAGCTACGCGCTGCAAGTCCTGAGTGAGCAGAAAATCAACATGGAACAGTTGAGCTTGCAGCACGACGAAGTGGTGTCACAGAGTCGACAGCTGGTATAGGTACTGGATGAAGCTTTTCAAAGTATCCCTAAGTTGGCCATCCCAACAGACACACCAGTAGAGGCGGGAATCCACAGGCTAGCAGCAGGGGTGCGCAAGGCACTGGAGGTAATGACAAAGATTCAATTGGAGCTGAACCTTTAGATTGCCAAACAGTGGTTAAAGGCGTAGCCGTCCACCCCTATGGAAGTCAGAGAACAGTGCGCCACCACTATTACAACAGGAATGGATGAGATTGGAAGTGCAATGAGAGACTACACCAGAATGTTGGACGAGTCCTTTGAGGTCCTCACGAATCTGCAGGAGCACCCCAACATCCAACGCTTAGAGATAGAGGCATAAGAAATCTAGTAGCAGTGCGATAGTGTCAAAGGAATTGCACAGACGCTAGCCCTCACTCAAAGGCTCGCACGGATGCAACAGGCCAAACTGCTGAAAGAACAAGTGGACGCAACACACACAAAGAAGCAGCCCTAAAGGTGCGTGTTCAACCTTGGATCGATGAGGCATTCACCATCACAGTAGCAATTGAAGGCAAGATCGCACAGATGTAGGGGATATAGGCACAGATGCAGGGAAGCAGTTCTGACACCACAGCCTTAGAGGAATGCATCCAAGAGATCTAGCAGGTAGCCGCTCAGTGTGCTACCGACCTTGCATTGGTTCGGACAGAGTTGGAGGGACTTTGTGCAAATATCTTTGTGCTGACAAAGTGACTCGAGGGAGAGTCATGATGTTTGTGTTGGGGGCTTGTTGGGCATGGAATCTCCCCCAAGGCATGTTTTGGGGCTTAAAGCCAAAGTTTTGACCAAGTCTTTTGTAAAAACTCTATGAATTATGGGCGCAGAGCGCAAAGTTATAATAGAGTCACAGGGTTGTCCACCGTGAGTTTGTAATGTAATGTCGGCTTCATAGACCTACCCATGGTCTGCTGACCATGGGATTGTATAAATAGATTGAGGCTCTAAGTGTAGAGATAATGAATAGAGAATAGTAGAAAAGCATGATGAGTCTAAGAGACTGAGTCAAAGTGTAAAGTGTCCTTGGGTCGTAGAGTAGGAGAAGGCTCTGCAGTTGAGTGTGCAGAGGCCTAGTAGTCCATAGTTGGGTGCGTGGACCCCTGCAATTGAGTGCGCAGGACAAGTCGAGTCTGTAATCATTGGAAGAATTAATAAAGAGAAGTTTACCATATTACTATGTATCTTTCCCTTTTTTAATGTATGATTGGGTTTAAAATTTCATGTGTATTGTTTATTTTTTGTGCGAACCCTTATGAATGTGTTGTAATAAATATAACATAAGATATTCTTTTACGCGAAGATAATTGATTAAGAGTAGGAAGATAAGTAAGATCTCAGGTACGACTTAAGGGAATAGCATAGTGTGCTGCTTCGGGAACGTGGAAATTCCATAGCCCCTAGCGAGGGTTGCACGAAGACAAGTATATCAGGGCACGAAGGCCTAAGAAGTGCACAAAGAAATCTGCACAAAGGGATGAATTGTTGGACTAGTCGAACATCTCAAACATCTCAAGGGTGTGGAAACTTGGCTCCAACACTCCCCCATACTACCTCGGGTATGACCTCAGTCCACGCTCCACGGACTATTATCGAAAGGGCCAGTAGTATAGGGATTTTTTTGGCTAATTAACTCCGAACCTAGCTCAGGCCCCAACAAGCCAAGAAGTACCACCAGGGCATGTCTCCTATCTGAGCATACTTTGGGATACCATGAGTCAACCCCGCAAGGCTCCTCACAATCTCCTCCTTGTTATTGCTCCCTTCCTGATAAGGGGCGATGACATCAATAGGACGGGGTCCTGGTCCAACATCTGCATAAACAAGTGAAATTTTATAAGCATGCATATACCAAAAAAAATTAAAAAAGCATCAAAATCAAAAAATTTGATTTTTACCTTCATCATCGAAGTCCTCTCCATCTGGTAAGGGCATATCTGGGTCTCCATGGCAATCAATGCTGATGTATCGGTAGTCCTCCATGATGATCTTCTGTCATTGTAGCCATGAGAATACTGCTTGTTGGTATGACATATACTGACCCCTAGTGATCTTGGGCATCAAATGACTCTAGCAGGCCATCTGTGGATCACGTGGCATAGGAGGATCAACCTCAGTCAACTGATACTAGAACAATGGCACTCATTCTAGGAAAAAGGTCACAATTACTGTTTTGAAGCTAAATTGCTTCAGATTCCCCACCTTTGCCTTGGACAACTGGCATTTTATGTTCATCTTCATGGCCTCTGCCCAGTTGAAGATCGTAGGAGCTGTGCAGTCAATGACATAAAGGAACTTCTACTTGTTAGTCTCATGTTCCGTCTGGGACCTCACCACTCTGTTGATGGTCAATAGAAGCACCCTCAATGTCAAATCCCACACACTGGAAATCTCTATATTCCCACTCTTGGATTTCAGGGCCTTAAGATAGTGTTCAACAAGTAGGGAAGATATGCTTGCCCTGATCAGACGTGACCCGTGCAAGTTCACTAGCTCACGTTTGCAAGATATTCCAATGATGAAGTAGATGTCTGAAGTTGTCAACTCTAGCTCCTGGTCCCCAGTGACAAAAATATCATGATTCATGTCCCAAAGGCTTATCAAGTATCGAAGTAACTCGGGCTGGACCGACATCCCTGGTATAAGGAAAATTTTGGGGAGCCCTCAAAGCCTCGAGGCAATTTGGATCATTCAATGCCTAGGTGTCGACATCTTCGTGTTCTCTTTCCATCCAATCCACCATTTTCAGCAATTTCTCTCTTGCAAAAGCCGTTTATTTAAGTCAATGATCAATTTTGGCACATAAAATTCAAGTTTTAATGGTCAGTTCTTGAGAAAAAATTGTTTCTCCCTATCCTTGGTGCCAGTGCACCTATTTTAGAAACAATCGCACTAGTCAGCGTAGATATTTATGCAAACAACCCTCAGCTGGAGTGATCCCGTGCCCGAAAATCACGCCAATTGAGGGCGATTTTTTTCTCAAAAACCTCTCTAAAAATCCAAAAAAATGGCTAAAAATAGAAATAAATGGCATGAAAATGGAGCTCAAGGCTTTGGTTATCACCTGGAAATGATGGCTCATCATGTGACCTCCCAAATCTCTTGTAATCTGCTCCAAAAAACCTAGGACAAACGTGGGTAGAAAGTCTTCACTATAAATATAAAATGGTAAATGGTAAAAATATATTCACTTTTCCCCTTTTTATTCATTTTATCATCAAAATATCAGGTTTTGTAAATATTTTTGACCTATTTTGCCTCAAGGACTCGATAATGCACTTTTCCTTACTTGTGCAGCAACAGGTGATGGATGTTTGATGATGACAATGAGTCACATTTTAGCTTTTTTCTCGACTTGTTAAACTCATATGAAAAGTTTTCCGAGTATTTTTTCCATTTTTGACTCATTAAAGAGAATAAAAATGGGGGGTCCTCTTTCAACTCTTTTCTGACCCTTTAAAAAGTGAAAAGATGGTCGAGCCCTTGTCATTTCAAACTTGTTAATGGATGTGAAACGTCGATCACCCAGTATAAGTTTATCCTTTTTTCAGGCTGGGAGGCACTATTTACAAAAAAGGTACTGCTTGACTGAAATGGTCAAGTGGTTCTTTCAAGTATTGTTTTCTAACTTTTCGGGATCGAGAGACACAAATGTATGAAAAGGGACCATGTGGAGTTTTCTTTTACGTGTCCTTTTAAATCTCTTTAAACATGAAAAAGATACTAAGTTACATCTTTGTCGGACTTGTTAAACTATTAAATGACATTGGATTCATCATCGTGACGAACATGAGCTTATCCTTCCTAGGGCTCATTAAGCTTACTATTCGTTAGAAGGATGAACTTACAGTGCAAGCATATGTTATCCCCTTCAATATTGCGATTAAAAAATAATTGGGGTACTGACCATAAATGGTGGGGGAAAATTTGGAAATCTATTAGTCGTGTCGGCAACTCACTCTTGAACATGACACTCTTTGCTTCGTGTCGAGTTGGGACATCCTCCTTTGTATCATTGACCTTCCTGGGTTTGGGCCATTCATTTTTTCTTTCCATCTGATCTCTGCTACATCATCATGACCACCAAACCTATGGATCCAAAGTTTCCAAACTTCCAGTTATGTCATGGATATGTTCAAGAGTTGTCCTTCTACGGTTACACTTACCTCTGATTCTCTCTATCATCCAAAATCATTTTTCATCCTCTCATCTCGCTTCGATGATGTGGGATTCATTATGGCCCTCCTTCAACATGGTCACTTTCCATTGACATCAACTCATTATCTGGGAAGTTGACCAAGAGACTCCCTTCCAGTACCTTAGAGCTTGCATGCCTTAATGGCAATTTCTTTGTACTCGACGACAAGTTCACATCATTGGCTTTCGATTGAGTGATTTCACAGGTGTTCAACTCTAGTCTGTTACAGATCCATTTGGGAACATCAATCCCATTATCCAGATCAGTATTTTAGGGCTCATCAAACCCTAATTTTAGTTGCTACATGACCTAAACAAGTCACCCCTTTGAATTCCTCCTTCCCAGATAGTTTCATGACTTGAAGACATCTAGAAATAGCCTCTAGAGGGACCAGCATAGGTAGGCCCATGTAAGGGTGCGCTACAGAGTATTTGAGTCCATTGTCAGGGTGCTCTACAGAGCACTTAGGCTTCCTTTCACCTGTACTGGGTGAGATTGAGCGAAATTCACATAGGGTTTGGGGAAGGAATATTCTTATCTTTTGGAGTCATCTAGAAGGTTCCCTCACTTATCAACTCCTATGATCTTGAAAATGGATGAGGAATGAGTGAAGGTACATCCTATCCTCTCATCCCTTCCTCTATGGAACTAATCCTAGGTATGGAAGGCCATTCAATGCCACCATTTATGACGAAACCTCCTTCATCTTCCTATAAATTGACCATTCATCTAAGTGATCAGGGGCAAGATTATGTTGAATTGTAAGGAGATAATGTTGCTACAAGATTTGGCTTTGAAGCAAGTATTGTAATGCTACAAGTTTGTCATGATTTGGATGTGATGTGGATGGGATCCAAGCTGGAGGAATGGCTTTGAATCAGACACCAATGGTTGTAATTTCTTCCTCTATTCAATAAAGTGCTTGAACCTTTCTCCCATGTTCTTGTATTGTTTCATGATTCTTATATGTGTGAATTGTGTCTAATTCCTTTCACTTACATGCAATAGATCATGTGCTTTGATCGATTCTTTGTTTTCTGTTGTGTTTACAAGTACTTCTAAAGCATATTAAGAATGGGAAGGAGCGATAAGATCGATACAAGGGAGACGAGAGGAAAGCGGAACTACAAGTAGGTCTTGTAATCTTCTCATCTTATCTATTGCTTATAGGAAAAGACTAAAACACTTAAAACTGTTGTTCTAGATACAACTACTTATACAGGGAATTACTATTTATCCATAGATACCAAATTCTCCAAAACAAATTGGGGACTCCACTAGGAAATATCCTCTTTCGTAGTAGCTTATCCACCTCCTAGGACATTCTTGCAGACCTTATTTGTGTTCATAGATTGTAATTCAACTCTTTGCATTGAAAATTTGTTCAAAACTGTGTAAAATTGCCTCTTGAAATGGCTCACCATCACTAATGCAGGATTGTGAGGGACACTGATCTAGGAGGATCCATCGATCCAATTGTACAAATGTTTGAAGTATCATCATCAGTATTCAGGGGTGTCGTTCAGTGTCATCATCACTTCAGTTCAACTTTGACAGATCGATAGTGTTGGTTATGATCAGGTTGTTCAGGTAATGTTATGGTTTCATGGTTTTCAGTTGATGTGGTGTTGTACCTAGCTATCGATTATGTCATGGACAGTTCCACCAAGGTTTGGTCAACGACATGTGTTTTGTCATTTGACTTTGCAGGATTTATGATTGATATAGTTGATTGTGTAAAAGGACTCAAAGTTAAAGTACCTGGTCGACGACATAGTATTATCGTCATTGCCACAAGTGTTGGCTATAAAGATGCGATGGTCATCATCGTTCAATGTTGACGAATGTCGCACAAGACCACAAGGGTGTACAAGGGTTGATCTTCTGGTAAAGGCTTCAGTTTCACTGATGTCGCTTTGCAGATCTGACATGGGCCTTGAAAAGTTAAAAGAAACTCTTAACCTAAGCCTAGACCTACACCCTAACTCCTAAGCTATCCTTTCATCATTTGTTTACCCTAAGAATCCTATGCTCATAAACCTATGCCTAAATCCTAATCAAATTCATTCCACATCCATGTATTAATCAAAACCTATGCTAAACCTAAGTGCCAACCCTAATACATTACATCCATGTATTAGAAAATACATTAATCCTAACCTAAAGTCCTAAACCCTATAACCTAAACCCTCTCAGCCTATTTTTAAATGTTTAAACATTGAAAAAAACATTATAAAACACATAACAGTCTGCTAACCACTAGACTAAATTGCACGGGGACCGTTTCCATGTGAACATGCAATGTAAGACTGTCAAAGGTTAGCAATATGGTGGGCTTGGGGTTAACTTCTAGGTGGAGACCGTGTCAGAACCACAACACATGTGAGTAGGCAGATGGCGAAGGTTATAGTTAGTCCTAACCATAGGGCTTAACCGTATCGAATAAAACTATAGCAGTTAGCATGTGAGTGCAATCAGGGGATAACCGCGTGGGGAAGGTCGACCATGACCGTAACGGAAACCACCGACATGTCAACCGCCTGACATAACTGTCAGTTAGCAGAACCGCCAGCAACCAAACTATGGATTAAATTCATATTTCAGATCCGTTGTCTCCTGCCATCCACCCGATTAGCTGCTAGCTAACTGTTTTGAGCTTAATATAAAGTATTTTGGGTTTTTTTAGTTGTAAATTGGTTTTTAATTAATGACATAAACCCTAGGTGGAAAAATCAACCCTAATTCAACCCTTCAAGTCAGCACATTCATGCCAAACTGAGAAAGAGTGGTTATGATGCATCTAACCACTGTATAAATTAGCATTTGCAGCCTTGTGAAGAGTTAGTGAGGATTAAGAGTGGTTTTTAGCTTTTGTATGCAGGTTCTAGAGGGATAGAGGTGATTTTGTTTTTAGTGTTTTGGGAGAATCTGGAGTCGGATTTGGAAATCGTAAGCAACATTCGAAAGCTAGTTTAGAGAGCTCTCTGATGATAGAGGTCAGAATTGCCTGTGTGCAAGTTCATTCTATCAAAATCACTATGTAATCGACTTCTTCTTCTCATTCCTAATAAAACGATCACCCATCTTGAAAGCAGACCTGGAGACATAGTCCATCAGGGATGAATTCTGTAATAAATCTTGTTGTCTGATATATCTATGTTTTGTTATTTTCACTTCTATTTTTCATCTTCATTACGGTTTATCAGCTGTCGTAAAGTGTTCTGCTCTAACAATTTTCCTCGATTTCCATGTTTTAAGTTATCATTCAAATCATTAATGGCTAGTCAGTTCTACATAAGTTTTTAGTATATGGTGATTTTCAATCAGACACAGTGCATTGTAGAGAACCCCTGGCTTAGGGACAATGCTTTGAAGAAAACCATCTCCCATTCGGGGCTGCGGTGATCCTCCTAGGCTAGTTTCCCAACTTTGGAATGTGTTTTTGCCAATTTTTCTTTGTTTGCTTATTTGTTGGTTGATCAATGAATGTTATGTCTCAGAGAACAAGTTTCTGTCTCCTTGTCTAGCGCTACTATGATTTGATTGATTAATGTTTCTTAGTTTTTTCTTTTTCATTATCAGCCTATAGTCAAAGTTAGAATATAATTGATTAATCTTCATTCGAAAGAAATTGTCCTAAAGTCTTCTTTTCCTTCGAATTACAACTATCGTAAAAGTCTTCATTTTATGAAAGATTGATTGATTGTATGTGCATATTTCCTTTTTTTCATATTCACATTAAGGAAATCGAAAAGAAATACATGCATGTTACATTGAAAAAGTTTGTGTGTGCTCGTAGGAATAATGTAGGGAAATTGCATTAGATTGTGCTCTTTGCTCTTTAATCGAAAGAAATCTGATTTCTCTATCCCTAAATAGCTAGGCTTTTCATCATTAAATTTAATGGAAAGAATGCTTATCATGATAGTTGAATTCCCAGGAATTTCATAATACATCATGTGGCGAACTTGAAAGGCAAATTCCTAATCAATATCAACTTAAATTAACATCAACTTACCTAATGGAGAATTATCATTAATGAGAACATTTAGTGGTTCTAGGCTAGAGACGTGTTCCGGTGTTGTAAAACAAAGCAGCTGTTGCTAAATTGTCTACAATACATCCCAAGTGTGATACCTCATTCCATGTATGTGAGTATATCGTAGCTCGTCCATGTACCTTCGGGTATATATGGCGGTGTTACAGTACGTAAAGTATATGGGAATGCTCTCACTATGCAATTTCACATTAGACAATGCTTATACAAATTGGGCCTCCACATAACTTCAGGTATATATGGGAGGACAAAACTAGGTTGATATCCATCCTTAAGTAACCGAATCAGCCACCTTGTACACTGTGATACACCGAACACAACATTCGGGGAGATTTCCTGCCCGTACTTCTTGGTTCACCTGGAGGTATTCTGCAGTTCAAAGTTGCTTGGTAAACCTTTTTCCTAGCGTACCCCTTTTTGTTTATTTCTTTTTTGATAATAAAATTATTTAGCAATCATGGAGGAACATGAACCCTTACCCTGTCGTTTGTGGAGAGCAGCAAGAAAACCACCTTTGCCACCCGAAGCTACTTCTATTCGGTTAAGGCGGTCTCACTTAATTGAGTCAAGTACAGCAAGAAATCCTAGTTCCTCATCTCAATTACCTGAATCATCTATTTTGGTAAGTTCCGTGACTCCAATTACTCCAACTATTTCTGGTACATCCGTTTCTGAAGGAGAAGTTTGACAATTACCTGAGGACATTGGCATTGATCCTAGTGAAACAATAACTGAAGTTGTTCAACAACAAGTTGTTCCCTAACAAAAAATTACTTCAAAACTTGAATTAGTTCAACCAGAAGTTAATCCAAAACCTATCACAGTTTAAACAAAAGTTACATCTGAACCTGAAGTTGTTCAGGAACCTCTTTCTAAAACTATTGTTCTTTTACCCGAACATCTGGACTTCAAATTTGAACATTCAGAAGTTGTTACTTTACTGGAAGACGATCAACCAATTACCCCTCAGACATCAGTATCTATTGAAACTTCAACTTTATCAACACCAGAAATATTTTATAGACCAAACAGTGAAGTTCTTCCACCAGGTTTAATTGCTATAGAGGAAGAATTGGAAGAATATTCTACACCTGAATCCCATTCCACTTTGGAGCTGGGATTTATCTTTACCCTCATACTCCTAATTTTACTACTCCATTTGATCCTGCTTATTTTAAAGTACCTGTCGATTCTTTAGGACAACTTGTGGGTCAGTAAACTATGGTTGAACAACCGTCAACATCCCAGACTGCATCATCTGATGCAATTGTGATAGAATCTTCTATTGCAACCTCTTTAATGTTTTCTACCACACCTGATTCACACCTATATGGTGAATCATCCATCCCGGTTGGTTACTAATCTTTATCTGGAACCCACTGAAGGGTTTCTTCTACACCATGGTCATCACCCATGTCCTCAACTAGAATTCTACCTATTTCTTCTTTAATGGGAACTCAATAGTTTGATCCTACATATCAATATCACGCTGGGAAATTTGGTCAACAAAGACCTATGTATCCATTAAATACTTGATTTCCACCATATGGAGAGCAATATGCTTATTCACCTTATCCTCCCTATTCTGGAGGACCGTCATATGATAATATCCTACAATATTTAGGTCAACCTGGAGTTCGAGTTTGTCAATGGAAACCAACAATGCCAGTTCAACTAAGGGTTGTGTATCTAACACAACCAACGCAAATTGTGTCAACTATTCCTACTATACCTATTGTTACTACTATACCACAATCACAAGTTCAAACTGTTATATCTCAGCTAGTACAAACTGGTCCTTATACCTCACAACCACAAGTTTCGGGTCAAGAAGCTCAAGTTTCTCAGGTTGTTGTACAACAACCACTTGTTTCTGGGGTTCAATAACAACCTCAGGTTAGTATACCCTTATCTGGATTGACCCAAGCTTACACTGGTATATTTTATTCACAACCTGGCCAACCTTTCATTGCTGGGCAACAACAACCGTTAAATCAACAACAGTTGTACCAACAACAACAACAGTTGATTCAACAACCATGGCAACCTCAATTTCAAAAACCTCAATTCCAGCAATTCCAACCCCAATTTGGACCTACCCAATGGGATCAACCTGGGTTTGGATAGTATCAAGCTTACTAGGGTCTTATTCAACAAGGCTTTGCAGGTTGTGGACAACCACAAATTCAACCTAGTTATCAACAACCACCTTATGCCAGATTTGTTCAACAACAACCTTATCAAGGTTACCAAATGTATATTCCCTACGTTGGTATGGAAAGACCTATTTCTTAAGAAATTCCATCATATCCTGGGTATGCTCAACCTGACCTGAATCGACAATTGCCATTTGTAGCAACTTTAGAATTACCATTTTTAAATCGGCTCACTAATGATCCAATTTTATATGAACCTTGGTGGCCGGTGATTCCACATAAGTTACCTTCTGACATTCTGAAATTCAATGGAAATCCCAGAGAAGACACATCAAATCATGGCATGACCTTTCATTTGTGGTGTTCATCAAACTCCTAAAATGATCATTTAGTTAGACTCCATCTTTTCTAAATAACACTTACTGGTCCAGCTGCTAAATGGTATATTGAGTTACCAAGAGCTTCTTTTGACAACTTTATGACTTTAGCCACTACATTTCTGACCCACTTCCAGTTACCTATCATATACGAGACTGGAACGAAACTCCTAACCAACTTTAAACAGACTACTGCTACCCATATATAAAATCATATTCATGAGTGACGACGTCATCATTAAATGGTTAAGACTTATGTTCTTGATCAACTTTTGGCTGAGTGGTTCATAAAATGCTTGTTTCCATCAATCACCAAGGATGTGGCAAAAGGTGGAGTTGTCACAGAATAGCAAGTAATTTCTTGTTCCCAATACTTGGATTTGATTTACACACAATCTGGCATGCTCTACGACAAAATTCCCAATGCACCCCAACCAGCTTTCACTGTTCCTCCTCCACAATCGAGTAAGGACTTTCATGCCGACGATGGTGTGATCGGTTCTTCGAGCACATAAATAGAAGGAAGACCATCTGGTCAAACTCTTTCCATTACCAATCAAACTACCAATGCATCAGAAAACACTCTTCCTTATGAAGTTAATGCCATATCATCTGAAAAAGGCAAAAATGAAAAGCAACTAGGAAGCAAGAAAAAGGGGAAAAACAAGAAGAAACAAGATAATTCCCCTCAAGAGAAATCATCTGATTACTCTACTTCGCCAAGGAAACCTCGTTATCCATGTCTAATTTGCAATGACAAGCATTTTACAAGAGATTGTCCACACTTCTTAGAGGTCTCTAAACTTTTAAAGACTTCGAACACATCTGCAGTGTTGACTGATCCGTTTCCAAACTCGGAGACACATTTGGTTGCGACAGACCATGCTTCCACATCCCAAGTACTCATGTTATCCATCACAAAGCCACAAAATGAAGTTTTGGTGTCAACAAGAAACAAATATTATTGAAATCCACCGTCATCGTCGAATAATCAGGCCACTGATCAACCTAATCCTTCGACTTCGACTTCATCTAAAAATATTCCACCTATTGTACTAGGATTGACATTAAAACCACCAAAGGGAGTTGTGCATAAATCGACATTTAACCCTTGGGCTCGAGCAGTTTAGAACTATAACATAGTGGAAGATCTTACTCAATAACCTTCTGCGATGTTGACACTGGAGGTGTTACAAAACTATCCCTCCCAAAAGCAGGCTCTACTATTAGCAATTGGCGGAATAGACCCTGCGGATTCCAATCTTGTGGTTTTTAACCACGCGGGATATACACCACAATTACCGACACAATTAGCTTTCCTAATTCAAGTAAAAGCTCTCAATAATAATGTTCACTAAACTATTGTTAATGAGGGGGCATCTACTTGCATTATGTCAATGAGCTACTGGAAAACACTTGGTTGACTGTTGTTGTCACAATCACCAACCACGTTAAAAGCTTTTAATGGAAGAATATATACTCCTTATGGGATTTTCAGTAACGTCCAAATCTAACTAGGGGGGAAAATAGTTACTGTTGAAGTTGAGGTAGTTAACGGACCCCTCGATTACAACATTTTACTAGGAAGGCCATGGGTATATGCTATGGCTGTTGTGGTTTCCACGTGATTTTGTACAATTGCATTCCCACATAAGGGTGGAATCAGAGTCATCGATCAGCTACCCTTCTTTGCAAATAGTTCATAGGCTACAGGAAGCATTCCGTTGGTACACAGGCCCTCGTTGTCACTTCAAAGTGTTGGAGTAGGTCTCTTTAAAGATCCCTCCCTAATGGGTACTTTTACACTACTGTCACCATCTGATTTGGTGGAAGTGGCAAGAGTAGAGACTTCCAACATGATTTCCTCCAACTCATCTGATTGAAGGAGGATTACCAACAAGTTTGAAGTTTATAGTAATATTGAGGTAATACTGCTAAGCCCCATTGAACTAGCACAGCAATGAATTTTTCGAGCTTGTGTGGCAAACCCAAATCCACATTCACCAATTCTACCGGTAGACCGTTTGTTAGCATTTGGTACTTCTTCAGATCCTTTCTCACATATACATTCTACAGATGAAGGAATCATCCAATCAATGATGATAGGAGAATAACCTTGGGAATATTATCATCATCGTTCCCATCTTCCAAATAACATTGAAGATTATTCAAATGAGCTAAACCACCCTTCAATTGTTGATTTTCTTTCAAATTCAATTTTTAGAGACACAGTAGAATCCGAGCGAAACCTGTCAAATATTGAAGAAATGATTTCTATTAATATTTCGACCAAGCCTAATGTTGTAGAGAACATTCATGTCAGAAAAGCTTGTTCTCCATCAGAACTCGATAGTTACCATACTCTCTCTCGTGAATTTAGATATATCTTTGCATGGTCTTAGGAAGAGATGTCTGGCATTGACTCTAGTATTGTTGAACAAGAAATCAAAATGTACCTTGATGTCAGGCTAGTTCGACGGCAGCTTCGACCTATTCATCCAAAGAAATCCACTGCAATTAAGGCAGAAGTTGAAAAACTCTTGTGGGCTAGTTTCATTTACCTTGTGCCTCTTACTGACTAGGTTTCCAACCTTGTTCCTATCATGAAGAAACAAGGGACAATCCAAGTGTGCATTGATTATAGGGATGTAAATTAGGCATGTCCAAAGGACAATTATCCTACTCCTTTTATCAACTAGATTATTGATGAATGTGATGGATGCGAAATCATCTCATTTATGGATGGGTTTTCCAGCTACAATCAAATCAATATCCACCCACAGGACCAATCAAAAACATATTTTATTTGTCCATGGGTCACATTCGCCTATAGGAAACTCCCATTTGGTTTGAAGAATGTAGGGGCCACATTTCAAAGGGCGATGAACTATGCCTTCTGTGACGTCAAGCACATTGTTCAACCTTACCTTGACGATTTACCTGCTCATTCACGAAAGTGCACTGATCACCGACAACATTTGAGAGCAATATTTTTATGGTGCCGACACTACAAGATATGACTCAATCCACACAAATGTGTGTTTTGTGATGGTTCTAGTCGATTGCTTGGATTTGTAGTGTCTAGAGAGGGGATTTGACTCAATCCACTAAAGGTTTAGGCAATTCTTGATTTGCCTACACCTTCAAATCTTTTACAGGTATAGAGACTCCAAGGGAAAGCACACTTTCTAAGGAGGTTCATTCCTAATTATGCTAAGATGGCTAAAGGTTTTACACATCTTTTGAAAAAGGAGATACCCTTCCATTAGGATCAAGTTGTGCAAGCTTCCTTTGATGCTCTTAAAGGTACCTTGATTAGAGCCTGATTAACGTATTCTACAAATTATCAAAATGAATATTACTTGTATCTCACCACTGTAGATACAACCATTGGCATGGTTTTAGTCCACGAATAAAATGGGATTGAACATCTGATTTATTACTTGAGTCATAATCTCAAATATACAGAAAGTAAGTACTCTTATGTCGAAAAACTAGCTTTAGGAGCTATGCAAGTGATGAGCCTCATAAATGGGTAGTTATATGGGCTCATCTTACCTCCTAACCTAGTCAAATCAACCGCTCTCTTAGCTTATTATATGATTTTCTGATTATATTTATGATTATAGAGTGAGTTGAGTTAGTTATTGTGCCATGTGGTCTAACATGTATTTAATGCAGATTATTGATGGATTTCGAGGTCAAAGTCAAGGATCCAATGGAAAAATGGCAATAATAACTCGAAGTGGATAGAGGAGAGGACTTATAGGAGGGAATCCCCCTCATTTATTACTCCTCACTTCAAATTCCCCTTCATTGAGCTCAAAGTACACACAGTCAAATCATGCACTAGAAGGCAACCGAGCAAGTGGAGGATAACTGATGATTATCTCGAGTTTTGGGAGCCAAGCCTACCCAATTTTAATGAATATGTTGATAGCTTCATTTGTATAAGTAGAGAGGCCTAGGGCCTCACTAGGGTCGGATTTTTTCTTATGTAAACTCTGCTCAAATTTCGAGCTTATTATTTTGTGACAGTTTCATGTAATCTTGATATTGTTTTGAAAATAAAGATGGAATCCTTTTTGAGATGGCACTGAATTGCCTCAGAGGGCTAAAGCTCTTTGGTTAGTGCCCAATCCAAGTAGCCAAGCTCCTCTTTACTTGTATTTGTATTCTTTGTTTCAGTTTGTAGATTATTTTTCTGTTAGATGTGTTTTTCTTATGGTTAAGAATAGGTTGCTTTTGATGATTTAGTAGTTTCCTTCCATTTGTGCCTTCTGTAGCAGATCAAGAAGTGACTAGAAAATATTCAAAAGGCTAGAAATAGTGCCTTGACCTATCTTCCTCCCTCTGTGACCATGATTTGAGGCAAAGATTCTCTTGCTGCTCCAAAAACACAGATTTTCCTCCTTCATAGGACTTCTAGTATTTGCAACTTTTTAGTAGCTTAATAGTCCAGCTTTTCTTTGCTTTAGATCTTCTCCATCATGCTCACTTCCTAATTTTCAATACTCTTCTTTCATGCTTTCTTTTCCTACAAAATTTCTCAGCATTTCCTTTCATAGATCATAGTTTAGACCATTTTTATGCAAAACTCTGTTTTTCCTAAATGCATTCATTTCACTTGTTGCTTGATTTCCTTGGTTGATTATCAGTTTATATGTAGAAAATTTCTTCCAGTAGTAGGCCAGCTTATCAGAAATCACACCCTCCATCTGATCCATATCCTATAGGTCTCCCAAATATCACCTCAAATCTACCCTAGTTTCTTGCATTTTTCCATAGAACTTCTTCCTCTCTCCTTGAGCAAATCTAATCATCCTTCTCTCTCCTGGTGCTTCATGGTAGACCGTAGGCACCCTAACACCTCCTCCCAACCTTCATCCACCTTTTTCACCCACTCTCACACCCTCAAAATAGTGAAAACTACTCTTAGCCTCCTCTTGTATGCCTCCTGTAGTTTCCTTGTTTTCCTCTTGTAGATTTCCTGTGTCCTCCTGTAGATTTTCTTGCAGGCCTTATTTTGAAGGTAAGTGTGGGAAAAGCCTCTAGAAGGCCACTTCAGACCTCCTAGGACCCATCCACACCATCGTACATCCTCTCAAGTCCCAAAACCACCCTTCAACGCCACCTATTCGCTGCCACACTCACACACAATAAATTACATGCATGTCAAATTCACATAAAAATACATAAAAATCCAAAAATATGTTTTTTTCTTATTTACTTCCAGAAATAACATAGTTAGATGTTGTTTAATTCCTTGAGTAGGTAATGGCATTCCTTTCATGGTTTTCATAGTGCTTTTTGCAAAAGTAGAATTAATTGGTTAATTAGGATTTACTAGGTTTGCTTTACATTTCAGTCTTTCTCCTTTCCACAATTAGAATAGCATCTATAGAATAATATTTCTTTCCTTTCATCACATATAGAGCTTCTTATAGAATCCATAGAAGTTGGTTTGAGCTCCTAGTGATCTTGCGTTAGCTGGCCAAGTGACAACCTACAGTGAGAACTAGTACTTGTGCATACAACACTGATGCTTCCAAGATTGTTACGAACTACAAGGTTGATAAGAGTAAAGTAGGTAGCCCAGGAGTTGTAGCATTATTGCTCCAATACTAGTGCTCACCACTTTTTGGTGACGTTTTTGGGGAAGCATCAGAGTATTATGTGGTTACTGCTTTCTTCTATTTCCTATTGCAACATTCTGCTAATAGTTTATTTCCTTAAAAGTGGACTAGTCATTTCTTCTCTTTCAGTTCTGCATTTCTTTGTTTTCCTTTCCAATTCTACAAATTTCATTTCGGTGAAAGTAGACTAGTCATTTCTTCTCTTTCAAGTTATGCATTTCTTTGCTTTCCTTTTCAATTCTCGAATTTCCATTTCAGCAAGTTCATTTCAGCTAGTTGCAGTTTGTTTTGTTCAAATCACAATTTTAGTTTCTGCAGGTACTATCAATGTGGGGAAAGGAAAAAAAAAAACCAACCAAAAATATTTCCTTTCATGCCTCATAGGAATAGAGATAACTTAGGAAAAAAATTTCCCAACACCCCCATTGCTTCACACAACCAACCTTCTCTCTTCTTCGGTGTCTACGATCAAGAAGAACCCTTAGGTGAACAACCAGACATATTTGAAGAACCTATAGGGGAAGAATAAGAAGAAAACATTCCTTTGAAACCAATGGCTGAAAATAGAAATGCTAGGGGAAATGGAGAAAGAATACAGGGTACCTTTCCCATTTAGGAGACCAATGGGGACACCAAAATGAACAATATAAGTCCTTCAGCCCTACCTCACTTCCATGGTCTGACTACAGAAGATCCTGACCAGGGGAATTCGGGAAGAGCTTTTAGACACCCTCCATCTACTGGCTGGGGGAAACATCTACCAACTATCCTATGAGGACATAAAGACTATTTTTAGAAACCATTCTAGAGCAACTAGAAAGAAAGGTGGGGGGGTCAACCCATAGCCAATACCTCTTCTTCCAATTCATCCATTAAAGGTGAAATTGGAAACATGCTAGAAGACTACAAGAGTGAGATGTTGCAGACCCTTGCCATTCAAATGGATACCTTACATATCAAAAGAAAGCAAGAGGAAGTAGAGAGAGCTTTGGCCATCTTTTTCCCTAGATGCAGTAGGAGGCATCCTTGGAATGAATGCCCATTGAAGTCCATAGAGGTTTGTTCAGTCTGTGAAGAAAATCATTCTACAGATAAGTGCCCTTCCTTGCCCGGTCTTAAAGATGTATACTAAGGGGCCGAAGGAGCCACTGAACAGATCTATTACATAAAGCAAAGGAGGCCACATGGACTTAGACCATACTAGCAGGGGATGTAAGGGACATCTCAAGCATACTACAACCCCAACCAAGTTCCCTCCATACCTTCTTGGGGTTCCCCTGCTCATCCTTCCTAGTCCACACCACCTCCTTGGTCCTTCACATCTCAATATCATGCCCAACCAACCACCCACTCATTTCAATCCTATGCTCAGTCGCAGCCTTAGTGGAATGCATATCATAAGAGGTGGAGGCCCCAATACAACTCTCTTCCCGCTCTTATGCCTCAAACACCTACCCAACCACAACCGTTACCTTCTGCTCCACCAAGGCAACCCTAAATGCCTGCCCAGCCAAATCCGAACCCGAACAACAGATAGGCTCAACAAGTGTATAGTGGGGAACCATCATGCCCAACTTATGTTGTGGAGATTCAAGAAATCAACTTACAATCTGGGAAAGTTCTCCCAGATAGCCAGCCTCCACCTAGGAAGGTTGAGGAAGATAAAGAGGAAAATGAACCTAAAGAAAATTCACCCTTTCTTAAGAGACTATCCATGATAGTCTAGCCTACCCTAGAAGAGACTGAACTCTTGGGATAATTGAAACATTTATGTGTGAAGATACCACTTCTCCAAGCCATAAAAGATGTTCCTATCTACAATAGGTTGATCAAAGAGAAGTTATTTAGGCATCCAGGAAGGCGCAAGAGAGATGCCCCAACCATCAATGTCATAGGACAACTGTCCGACCTAATGTTGGGGTAAGTAATCTGTCCAAAATATCTAGACCTTGGAAGCCCAATAGTTGATGTCCACATCAATGGCACAATTATCCCACATACCTTGATTGATCTGGGAGATACCATTAATGTGATGGCAAAGTACACAATGCTCAAACTTGACCTCCAAGGCTCCTTGTGGAAGACCATGACAGTGCTTCAATTAGCAGACTGCTCCATTGTGACCCCTAAGGGGATTGTGGAAGATGTGATGGTCTCCATTGATTCTTGGGAGTACCCTACAGATTTCTTAGTTCTCCAGCCAAAGGCAAATCTCACTGGGTATCCTCTCATTCTAGGAAGACCCTGGTTGGATACAACCAATGCCTACATCAGTTGTCGAGTTGGGAACATGACCATAAAGCATGGGCACATGTCCAAGCAGTTAATCCTATATCCTCCTACCCAACCCTTGCTATAACATGATCTACCTCTCTTGTTGGAGGAGGAAGGTGAGGATGAAGTTTATTCTACACCACTTTGTGCATTAGAAATATCCATGGGGGGAAACAGCAAGATGAGGGTGATATGATTGAAAATTTGATTCAGAATCCACCTCCCAATGTATCACCATTAGAAGAAATAGTAATATAAACCCAAAACAACCCCTCAACTGATCTTTGTGTGGCTGATCCTACTTCTCCCCATGTCAAAAATATAGGGTTCGGCCCAAAAAGAACATTGAAAATCAATCCATCCCTATCTCTTCCCAGGAGAAGGAATTGTGCAGCCTACTAAGAAAATATCTAGATGCCTTCACCTAGAGTTATAAGGAGATGAAGGGAGTGCATCCTTTGGTATGTACTCATCATATATACATCAAGGAAGATTGCAAACCAGTCAGGTAGCCTCAAAGGAGGATGAATCTAGCACTTAAAGATATTGTTAAGGAAGAACTACAAAAATTGCTTGATGCAAGATTCATCTATCCCATCTCTGACAGTGAATGGGTATGTCCTTTGGTGCTATTTCCAAAGAAAAATGGTAAGTGGAGAATATGTGTCGACTATTGGGAATTGAACAAAGCCACTGAAAAGGACCATGTTCCTTTACCTTTCATAGATCAAGTGTTAGATGGTCTGGCAGGGAAAAAGTTTTTCTCCTTCCTGATTGGGTTTAGTGGGTACAATCATATTCAAATCAGCCTGGAAGACCAAGATAAGACCACTTTCACTTGTTGTTGGGGTACCTTTTCATACTGGGTCTTTCCTTTTGGTTTGTGCAATGCTCCATCCACTTTCCAAAGAGCGGTATTGAGTATATTTTCTGAATTGGTTCATGATGCAGTAGAGATATATATGGATGATTTTATTGTTTATGGCTCTGACTTTTAGGAAACTTTATCTAACCTAGGAAAAGTTCTAGATAAGTGTATTAAGATGAACCTATCCCTGAGTCTATAAAAATGTGAATTCCTAATGACAGAAGGAACCGTGTTAGGTCATGAAATATCTCAACAAGGACTGTAGGTGGACCCCAACAAAATTGCCATCATCCAAAGGGTCCCACCTCCTCAAAAGGTGAGAGATGTCAGAAGTTTCCTAGGCTTAGCCGGATACCATAGAAGATTCATTAAAGACTTCAGCAAGATAGCCTCTCCTTTCTTTGGCCTCCTAGGCAAAGATGTTGAGTTCGTATGGTCAGAAAATTATCAAGAAGCCTTAGATACCTTGCAGAGCAAGCTAGTGACTGCCCCAATTCTCAGAGGCCCAAACTGGGCCCTACCATTTCACATTCATAGAGATGCCTCGAACAAAGTGATAGGAGCAACCATAGGTAAGTTGATGAAAAGTTACCTTATGCCATATACTTTATAAGCAAGAACTTGTGAAAGGAAGAGTTAAACTATACAGTGACCAAGAAGGAACTCCTAGCTGTTGTGCATTCCTTAAACAAATTCAGACATTATATCATAGGCTACCAAACCTTTGTGCACACTGATCATGCTACAATTAGATATTTAATGAACAAATTGGATGTAAATGATCGCATTATTAGATGGTTGCTTTTACTACAGCAGTTTGATTTGAAAATTATTGATCAGCCTGGTAAAGAGAATGTTGTTGTTGACTTTTTATCTAGAGTGAATTTTCCTGTAGGTGAAGAAGGAATGGTGGATTATCAAATGCCAGATGAACACATATTTTCTATATTAGTACTCTCTCCATGGTTTTCTGATATAGCAAACTACTTGGTTTCATCACAATTCCCGCCACACTTGTCCTCAAACGAGAAGAGCAGGATAGTAAAGAAAAGCGCCCCTTTCACCTAGATTGGAGGCAATCTCTTCAAACCTGGTTCTTGAGAAGATGTTTTAGGGAGGAGGAAGTCTTTGACATCCTTCTGACCTGTCATGATGGGCCTTGTGGAGGTAATTTTGCAGCAAAAAGAACCGCCTTCAAAATATTGCAAGCAAGCTACTACTGGCCCACTCTTCATCAGGATGTGAGGAGATACACGAGCCATTGTCATCAGTGTCAGAGGATGCGGAAACCTACTCCAAAGGATGAAATGCCCACGCAACCTCAAGTGACCTTTAAGCCATTTGAGAAGTGGGGCATGGACTTTATGGGGCCTATCAGCCCTTCTTCAAAGTAGAAACAATACATCATTGTGTGCATCGACTACCTGACAAAGTGGGCAGAGACAAAAGCAATCAAAGCAGTGACAAAGGAAAAAGTAGCTGAGTTTTTGAGAGAAAACATGTTCTACAAGTTCGGGTATCCAGGAGAGTTGGTCACTGTTATAGACATTTTTGGGCACTTCAACCCCAATCATAAATTTCCATAAATTGAGGGCTCCTAAGTCCCTAAAAGTATTGCTTCACTGCCTAAAGGAACAAGGTCAGTTGATTACATCATCTCCCAGAAGTTCTCCACTAAAAACTGCTCATAAATGGTCAAAACTAGACCATACTGAAAACCCAGTGCAGAGGGTGCGATGCATATCATCTTCCCAGTGTACAAGGTGTGATGCATACTGAATTGCTCCTCTGTAGGGTGCGATGGTCGGAAATGGACAAATGGAAGGGACAAAATGCGAGGTGGAAGATCATGGAATCTTCGAGAAGCTTCCCCTTTGACACTTGCCTCTCTATTTTCGACCAGGGATGAGTAAGAGATCATCATTCTCCAAGTGGAATCAGGAACTATCAGAGAGAGGACACTAATCAAGACCCCAAAAGATGGCTCATCTCCCTATAATCATCTATATATGGATCGCTCATCACAGAGATCCAGAGGCTGGAATTTTGTATCTTATAGAGAAGTGTGGTTGGTTTTCTGGTGTACATTCATAGTGTTGGGTGATCTAAGCTTTACTTGAGGTGAAGAAGGGCTTTCTAGCTGGAGGATGATGCTGGGTTAGAACATATGGTTGTAATCCTCTTGCTACTTTTCATCTTAATAAAGATATTCAAGTTTTCCTCCATATTCTTGTGTACTTGTTTATATATACATTTGTAAGGTTAACACACTTCTGGTCCTGTGTTATTTATGAATATAGATCTTTGTTCTTCGATAGTAGTATGTTGCTGTGATTCCACAGGTGGTCTTGGAAGCTGGGCAGATGAAGAAGAAGTGGCAAAGCTCTATCAAGAAGGAGAGGAAATCAAGCGCAAGACTAAGGTCGGTCTCCTTGGCTCTCCTTTTATCTATTTTCATAAAGGAAAGCAGAAATAGACTTTACTTGTTTGTTTCTAAGATAGCTACCAGTCTTAGTGGGAGTAGCAGCGTTCGAGTGGACATTATTCCCAGTAACAAAATGGCAACTCCGCTAGGGAGAGACTAGATTGTTTGTTGGCCTATCTACCTTTGTTTCTTTTATAAACTTACACACGGAGCCTGAAGCTAAGCCAGCTAGCATTCGAACTGCATTTGTTATAAAAATGCAAAGTCGATCAATGTTGCTTCAGTCTATCTCTGGGTTTTGTTTATGAATTAAACAATCGATCTGCAAACAGTCTAATTTCCCTAAGTGGTCGCTCTAATAACCTCTTTAGATCACCCCTGTGTTTTAGATATACTGAACATTACTTACTCGGCCAAAATCCCTGAACTGAATTGAAAATTGTGAGTAAAAACTTGTTTAAAGTCTCGCATTGGTACCATCTCACCCTGCCTTCAAGGCAGTCTATATGCATCGCACTTCTTGAGTGCAGTAGGTGCGTTGCATACTGAATTCACAGTGTGACAGGTGCGATGGTCAGGGAAGGTTAACTTTACCTTCAGAATATGGTTTTTTTTCTCACTGTTTCAGTCCTATTCAGGAGTTTTGCTGCCTATGGTCAGTGTATTTATGTGAAACCCCCCTTTTATTGCATTATTTTGCCTCCTTAGTGCAAAGAACTGTCAGTGTTTTTATGTATTGTCCGCCATTTTCAGTTCTCTTTTGCAAAAAAGTAGCATAGTCGAACTGTCATTTCTAGATCTAGAAGTGTCGTAGCTATCATTTTCAGTTTTAGAAGACAATCCCATTATTTTTGGTAGTCGATTATACAGTTACTTTTGCATATGATTTGAATTAGTAGTTTTTAAAGCGTCGAAAAGCAATTTTCATTTCGAAATCACAAAGTGTCTCTCTTACCTTCACTTCATTTTGAAAAGAAATTTGTTGAGTGTTGTCGCTTTGAAAATAATTCAGATTTTCACATAGCTTTCTTATCATCATTCATACATTAAGAAGGCTGAAAAAAAATACATGCATGTGCATTTGTATTTTGAGTGCTTGGTTTGATTTAGGATAGTGCTTTTAGCGTGTGCTCTATGCTCTTTGCTGAAAGATTCTTAACTTTCTTTCCTTAGTAGCTAGGATTTTCATTGCCAAAAGAAGATTAAACGTTTGTTTATCATCTTAGACTGCATTTTAGGAATTATATACACATCACACGGTGAACCTGAAAGGCAAATTTTTAAGCAAGATCAACTTAAAATAAATTTAATGAATCTAACAACGCTTTGAAACCTAATGCACAACATCTAGAGGTCTGGGCTAGAGACGTATTCTGATATCGTAAAACCTGGTAACTGTTGTTTTCATTGTTGGTTGGTTTATTCCTCCACTCTGAGATGATAAGTGCCAGTACGAACTTGTGCTCAAACGTACCGTCAAGTATATTTTGGGAGACCACAATAGGCTGCATCCTTTATCCTTAGGATGCCGTGTCTTCCGCCCTATCAATCGCAATTCACTGAACACAGCATTCGAGAAGATTGACTGCCATACCGTAAAAAGTATTCTGTAGTTTTGCGATTGGTTTGGTAATCCTCTCTGCCTAGATCTCCAAAGAAGCCCATTTTTCTCCTTTTCAGACTCCTTAAAGGAAAAGGTCCTCTGAGCACTTGTCACTTCAGGCTCAATAAAAATCGAAGGCGACTAGAGTCATCTTTTTTTTTTCTCAACTCTTTAAAATTGAAAAAACAAGTTGTATCAAAGTGTCTAAAACATTATTTTAATCAGAATAACATCACAAATTCCCTCGTTGGTCTTTAGGTTGAGAAAATGGAGTCTACCAACCAAGGATTTCCCCTTGGAGGAAATCCTAGTCCCTTCTCCTCTTGGGGAGATGTTGGTGCACCCCATATGGCCACTTTGTCACTTCCAGGGTTGACAATTGGTTTGCCTATCTGGCTCTTCTCTACCTCTGTTGTTCAGAATCCCGTAATTCCTGAACAGTGAAGTCAGCAACTAAATGACACTAGAGTTGCCTCCCAGCCTTCTACTTTGTCTAGTTCTCCCTCTCCTCCTTCCTCTTTGCTTGATAAAGCCGATAAAGCTAAAAATCAAGTGACTAAGAAGAAGAAGAAGCAGAAAGAGAAAAAGGAAAAGAAGAAAAAGGAACCAA
>APFE030903189.1:38590-87421 GCA_000404065.3 Pinus taeda | reverse complement strand
TAACAGCTTACATCATTGGTTGGTAATCAGGCGATGTCTTTCCATGTTCGACTCCAAAACATTTTTCACATGGATCGACTTGTACTTTGAGTGAAGATTGAATGAGTTTTGAAGACCCCAGATCTAGTTTCATCCATTCGCGCTGCGATATATTCAAGAATATAAATACATCAAGTGTACATCATTGCCGAACAGATGATCATCCAAATCAAAGGATGAATGAGTCCAAATCATCAGTCTGCCACATAGATGATTGTCTGTCCTATGTACATGAAAATGAATTTATAAAGCTGAGCATGGGAATGCCCGCCTCAGCTAGATCATGAAAAAATGTTGTCAAAATAATGTATTGTATTGTATCTTATTACAGGTTGCCTCCCAGCTCGAAAAAACTTCGGATCCTCATAATAAAGCATTTCACCTGACATCAAAAAGATTAACTACCTCATGCTTTAGGGGGCAACTGTTATATACATTTTTGGGCACTTCAACCCCAATCATAAATGTCCATAAATTGAAGGCTCCTAAGTCCCTAAAAGTGTTGCTTCACTGCCTAAAGGAACAAGGTCAGCTGATTACATCATCTCCCAGAACTTCTCCACTAAAAACTGCTCATAAATGGTCAAAAGTGGACCATACTGAAAACCCAGTGCAGAGGGTGCGATGCCTATCACCTTCCCAGTGTACAAGGTGCGATGCATACTGAATTGCTCCTCTGTAGGATGTGATGGTCGGGAATGGACAAATGGCAGGGACAAAATGCGAGGTGGAAGATCATGGAATCTTCCAGAAGCTTCCCCTCTAACACTTGCCTCTCTATTTTTTACCAGGGATGAGTAAGAGATCATCATTCTCCAAGTGGAAGCAGGAACTATCAGAGAGAGGACACTAATCAAGACCCCGAAAGATGACTCATCTCCCTATAATCATCCATATATGGATCCCTCATCATAGAGAACTAGAGGCTGGAATTTTGTATCTTATAGAGAAGTGTTGTTGGTTTTCTGGTGTACATTCATAGTGTTGGGTGATCTAAGCTTTACTTGAGGTGAAGAAGGGCTTTCTAGCTAGAGGATGATGCTGGGTCAGAACATATGGTTGTAATCCTCTTGCTACTTTTCATCTTAATAAAGCTATTCAAGCTTTCCTCCATATTCTTGTGTACTTGTTTATATATGAATTTGTATAGTTAACACACATCTGGTCCTGTGTTATTTATGAATATAGATCTTTCTTCTTCGATAGTAGTATGTTGCTATGATTCCACAGGTGCTCTTGGAAGCTGGGTAGACAAAGAAGAAGCAGTAAAGCTCTATCAGGAAGGAGAGGAAATCAAGCACAAGACTAAGGTTGGTCTCCTTGGTTCTCCTCTTAACTATTTTCATAAAGGAAAGTGAAAATAGACTTTACTTGTTTGTTTCTAAGATAGCTACCAGTCTTAGCGGGAATAGCAACATCCGAGTGCACACTATTCCCGGTAATAGTCACATATTAAGGCAATCAGTTCACTTCCAACCTCATTGAAGACCTGCTGACACATCATAAGATCAAGCACAGGACTTCCACCCCTTACCATCCACAAGCCAATGGGAAAGTGGAGGTCATTAACAGAGCATTGGAAGGGATGCTAACCAAGGTAGTGAGCAGTGGTAGAAAAGACTGGGCGAACAGATTAGTTGAGGCCACTTGGGCCTACAACACAACATGGAAGACCACCACCGGGTTCACACCCTATGAATTGGTCTATGGGAAGAAGGCTTTGTTGTCAATAGAATTTGAGTTCAATACACTAAGGATGGCAACTCAGCTGAACCTAGACCTCAGCCACACATAGAAGGAGAGAGTACTTCAACTCAATGGATTGGATGAATACATATTGCAAGCCCTTCTCCATACAGAGGTAGTTTAGCTTCAGAGAAAGATATGGCATGACAAAAATATCAAGGAGAAGCAATTCCAAGAGGGAGATTGGGCACTACTCTATGATTCAAGATACAAGGATTTCAAAGGAAAGCTAAGGAAAAAATGGCTAGGACCCTACACTGTGGAGAAATGTAATGACAATGGTTCAGTTCTGATCAGAACCATTGATGATGAAGCCATCCCCATGCTTGTAAATGGACATCAGTTGAAAATCTACAAGAAACCCCTCTCTAAGTGAGAGTTTATTGAATATCTGAATAAAATAGTGATGGTAGTGGAACATGTCTTAGCATCCACTTCACCCACTCACTAAAGAAAAGCAAAAAAATAATAAGAATAATAATAATAATAATAAGGAGTCAAATGAAAACCTCCATGAAGTGCTTGAGTCCCATCATTGGGTTGAAAACCTCTTTTGAGGTGGCCCAGTGATGTCAAAAAAAAAGAGAGAAAAAAGAATAAGATCCCTGGGTGAAAACCTCCCTTGGAGGTGCCCAAGGTAGGAAATTAGGGTGAAAACCTATTTGAGGCGCCCTAGTTGTTTTTCAAAAAAAAAAAAAAAAGGAGAAAGAAAATGATTTTTTTTTTTTTGCATTGTAGGTTTGCAGGAGGACTATAGGAAGTAGAAGATGGTGCCGAGGGGACCCTGAAATTCATACCAGCACCCATCTCATCTTCTCTACACCTTTCCCCATCATTTTTGGCATTTCTTTCACCCCACTGTACCTCTTTTTCAAAAACTGTGTTTTCTACAAGAGGCTCTGTGTTTTTTATAGGAGACTCTTGTAGGAATTACAGAGAGCGAGAAGTGGCTACAAAAGGTAGTTTAAGGGACAAAGAAGCCTCATGAAGAACCTATAAGACCTCCTACAATCTTTAAAACTCCTTGCCATCATCTCCAAACGTACATCACACCCCAAGAATCATTTTTCTTCCTGTCCAAGAAAAACACAGAAAAACAGTTTTTTAGTTTTTTTTTTTTAAAGAAAAAGAAAACAAAAAAATGAGAGGAAAAAGCACCGTAAACCTCACCTGAAGCCTAGATACTACCTACATATCTTTATCTACACCTCTAACATCATTCTCGAGCTCCAAGCATAGGAAGAAGTTGAAGTTTCAAGGGGAGAAGCAGCTACAGGAGCTCTTGTAGGAATTCCTGTAGCAACTGATACCATAGAAATCCAGCACCAACAGTAAGAGAGTGCAAACACGAAGGTTGAAAAATCACCTGAAGCTGAGATCCAGCTAGAGAAGAACTTGCAAAAGCACACAACCACACATCAGCAAGCAGAGACAACATGCAAAAAGGGAAATAAAGGCATGAAACAGAGAGAAACACAACACCTCACAACAAATACACTCGGATCACAGATAAGTAACTAAGTCACTCCTCTGTTTTCATTTGTGTAATTAGAAGTCATGCAAAAGCAATGAAATGGTTGATGTTGAATGAGGGAAAGGTGGCCAGTTAACTTGGCCACCTTCATTTATTTGACTCCACTCATCCGAGATGTCATCCACACGTGCACACAGTCAACTCCAGCACAAGATGCCAAAGACAGGTAGTGGAGGAAGTGTGAACTCTGATGCAATAATGAGGGATGATTACAAGGAGGGTCCATGATGACCAAGTAGGTGGGAACCAACGGTCTAAATATGGCCAACGTATATCTTTCCAATTCAGCACTCATCACCGAAAATATCCATAAAGGGTAATAAGTACTCCTCCCCAAGAATTCTCACCACCCTTTCCTTCATTCTCTCCTCATAACTCAGCTACAACAGTCTCCTTGTGCCCCCACAGCCTTGTAACCACCATCCTCCATTGATCTCTCCCATATTCTTGCTCTCGGTGTTTTCTATAGGAGCAGCTATAGGTTTTCTACAGGAGCACCTACAGGAAATCTATAGGAGGGACAATGAGTTGTTTTGAAGGGAGAAAACACGATTTTTAGCACGATTTTTGGTCTAAAGAGGTAGGATTCATGCATGCCCCTATTGAATATCAATATATGAAAGAAGTGGTCTCAATTTGAGGAGGAAATAAGTCTTTAGGAGAGTAGAAAATACATTAAAAAAAAAAAAAATTATGCTTATTTAAAAAAAAACACAGCCTCCTCTGTTTCTCTGTTTTTCTCAAAATTCTGTCTCCACCTTCGTATTTGGTTTTCCAAAAGAGTATAGACAATACGATAGGAGGGTTTATAAAAAAGTATCCCACTAACTCCACTAGGCTCCATGCACGTCCTCAAGTGGTGGACATCTTCACAAGGGAAAACTGGATGAATTTCTTTGAGAAATTTCAAGGGTTTAATGTGGAAATTGCCCAAGAGTTTGCTCTCTCTCTGGTCCCTCACACAAGAACTCATGCCACTATCACCATTAGAGGTATTTCCATGGAGATAAACCCTAAATTTATCAATAGGGTCACTACCCTTCCTCTTGGGCTGCCTTGGAGTAAAGATGAGAAACCAATTGGCCAAGATGCCAAGAAGATTTTTTTCCAAAATAATGAAACCCCTGTTGAAGATAAAAATGGCATTAGAAGGGCTAACATACCATATCCCCAGGATGAGGTTAGATATCAAATAATCAAATACATTTCCTGTGAGAGGAGGTACAACATTATTTATGTTTATCACTTTAGAATCCTCCAAGAATTAAGGTATGGCATGGACACTCCAGCACCTCAGAAGCTCAGTATCCCTTACTTCCTCCTACAGTCCCTCATTGACTCTAGCACCAAGGTACATGTAGGAAATTCAAAGAAGCTAGCTCACCATGGCTTAATCAAAATCTTAGTAAATGAAGCCCTCCATACCTTTACACTCCCTATAGCATGGGAAGTTTTCCGAAACATGACAGTTGAGGATGACATAAAGGCATTAACCTATGATATCAGCCCTACTGGTAGTGAGGAGGAAGAACAACAAGGGGGAGAAGGTGGATCTAGGGGTGACATAGCAGAACAAGAATGGAATGAGGAAGGAACTGAAATAGACGAGGAGAGAGCTAAGGAAACAGAGCAGGAAGAGACAGAAAAAGAGACAAAAGAAGGAGAAAAAGAGGCAAAGAAGGAAGAACAAGGAGAAAAGTCCCCTAAGACTTCGGAAAGGGAGGCAGCAGCTACCCTCGCTGCCCTCAGTACACCAATCAAGCTAAAGCAAAATAGGAAAATACAAACCTCCATGTATTTCAGGGCAAGGAAGAGCACAAGGATTAAAACAGGCAAACCTTAACCCTCTTCAAAAGTGCCAATTACCATTGAAGATTCACCCTCTACCAAGGGGAAATAATCTCCTTCCAAGACACCTATAACATATGAAAGGGGGTCTCCTAGCTTTTCCACATGGAAGGAAAAGGCAGTACTATAGGACCCAAAAACAACCCTACAAGAGGCTTAGACAGTTCTATGGGAGACACTATCAAAACTATAGGAGACCCAAAAGCTTGAGAAAAGGATAGAAGGATAGCCATAGGTGAAGATACAAGAACCTGATCTCTAGCCTAGTCTTGCCTCCTATTACAATATACTTGAGGGAGGAAGGATAATCCAACAGAAATTTGCAATTCCACTATTTTTTGAATTGGAGAAAGAAAGAGTGAGATCACATAGGTGGATGCAGATAGCCAAATCCAAAGGAGTTGGGATGTTGGCCATATGGAAAACAAACTCAGGGAAATGGATAGAGAGTTGAGTGCTCTCAGAGACAAGGAAGCAATTACAAGAAGCCACCTTAAAACTGAAAATGAATTTCTAAGGAGGTAATTGCAAGAGAAAGAGACCCAACTGGCATGCATGGCCAACTTATCCATGGAGGAATTGCAATGCAGAACACTAGCCAAATCATATGGCCTCTATCTAAAGGACCAATGGTTACAATTCCAAATAAAGACTTTGGCACAAAGAGGCACAATGCCTTTCCAAGATTACAGGCAGTTTATGGACTTGTGTGACCAAAGCATCTCAAAGGATAAGGTAAAAATGACAAATTTCTACTTACACAACATGGCCCTCACATACATGAATGTGTGGGACCCCAATGCCAAGCTAGGGGACCTGTAATTAATGGCAATGGCCTCATGGATGAACCATGAAGAATTGAGAGCAGCAGAAATGAAAAGATTGATGATAAAGGAGTAGGGTGAGCCATTAATGATAAGAGTCGAGCCATTAGATCCTATGGCACTCATCAACACACACAACCTGCTTGCCAATGACCCTCAGATTGCCCCTAGATATCTCACCAATCAAGCACAAGGCATTGCACACTTTGAGGATATGCAATGGCTACTTGGGGATCACTGTGTGCATGCATGCATGAGGAGATGGAACACATTACCACACAGTTTGCAGATTAGGGAATATCATTCACCCATGAGGCTGAAGGAGGCACTGAAAACCAATGTACAAGCACTCCATGCAGAGGTTGAAGGTCAACTGGATTGGCCTCGAACTAAGTCCCCCACTACTATTAGGAATGCTGGAAGGAATAAGAGAAGAAGAGGAGGAGGAGCAGTGGAAGGACATAGACAGGAAGGCATGATTCTATGGCAAAGAAAAGCAGACCACATCAGAAGCCTGGGATGCTAGGGAGGCCACTAGGGCCAACACCTTCAATAGGCGGGTGATGATGAGCCACATAAATGGGTAATTATATGGGCTCATTTTACCTCCTAACCTAGTCAAATCAACCATTATCTTAGCTTATTATATGATTTTATGATTATATTTATTCTTATAGAGTGAGTTGAGTTAGTTATTGTGCCATGTGGTCTAACATGTATTTAATGTAGATTATTGATGGATTTCGAGGTCAAAGTAAAGGATCCAGTGGATAAATGGCAGGAATAACTTGAAGTGGACAGAGGAGAGGACTTATAGGAGGGAATCCCCCTCATTTATTACTCCTCACTTCAAATTCCCCTTTATTCAGCTCGAAGTACAAGCAATCGAATCATGCATTAGAAGGCAGTTGAGTAAGTGGAGGATGACTGATGATTATGTCAAGTTTTGGGAGCCAAGCCTCCCTAATTTTAAGGAATTTGTTTGTAGCTTCATTTGTATAAGTAGAGAGGCCTAGGGCCTCACTAGAGTTGGATTGTTTCTTATGTAAACTCTGCTCAAATTTCAATCTTATTATTCTGTGACAGTTTCATGTCATCTTGCCTTTCTTTTGAAAATAAAGACGGAATCCTTTTTGAGCTAGCACTGAGTTACCTCAGAGGGTTGAAGCTCTTGGGTTAGGGCCCAACCCAAGTAGCCAAGCTCCTCTTTAGTTGTCTTTTTATGCTTTGTTTCAGTTTGTAGATTACTTTGCTATTAGATGTGTTTCTCTTATGGTTAAGAATAGGTTTCTTTTCATAATTTAGTAGTTTGCTTCCATTTGTGCCTTTTGTAGTAGGTCAAGAAGTGACCAGAAAAGATTTAAAATACTAGCAATAGTGCCTTGGCCTCTCTTCCTCCCTCTGGGACCATGATTTGAGACAAAGACTCTCTTGATGCCCCAAAAACAACGATTTTCCTCCTTCATAAGACTTCTAGTGTTTGCAACTTTTTAGTAGGTTAATAGTCTAGCTTTTCTTTGCTTTAGATATTCTTCATCATGCTCACTTCCTAATTTGCAATAGTATTCTCTCATGCTTTCTTTTCATAGATCATAGTTTAGACCATTTTTATGCAAAACTCTGTTTTCCCTAAATGCATTCATTTCACTTGTTGCTTGATTTCCTTGGTTGACTGTTAGTTTCTATGCAGTGGATCTCTTCCAGTAGTAGGCTAGCTTATCAACAATCACACCCTCCATCTGATCCATGCCCTATAGGTCTCCCAAATCTCACCTCAATTCTGCCCTAGTTTCCTGCATTTTTCCATAGAACTTCTTCCTCTCTCCTTGAGAAAATCCAATCATATTTCTCTCTCCTGGTGGTTCATGGTAGACCATAGGCACCCTAACACCTCCTTCCAACCTTCATACACCTTTTTCACCCACTCTCATACCATCAAAACAGTGAAAACTGCTCTCAGCCTCCTCCTGTAGGCTTCCTGTAGATTTCCTGTGTCCTCCTATAGATTTTCCTATAGGCTTTCTTTTGAAGGCCGAGTGTGGGAAAAGCCTCCAGAAGGTCAACTGAGACCTCCTATGACCCATCCAAACCATACTACATCCTCTCAAGTCACAATACCACCATTCAATGCCACCTATTCGCTGCCACACTCACACACAATAAATTACATGCATGTCAAATTCACATAAAAATACATAAAAATCCAAAAATATGTTTTTTTCTTATTTACTTCTAGAAATAGCACAGTTAGATGTTGTTTACTTCCTTAAGTAGGTAATGGCATTCCTTTCATGGTTTTCATAGTGCTTTCTACAAAAGTAGAATTGGTTGGTTAATTAGGATTTACTAGGTTTGCTTTACATTTTAGTCTTTCTCCTTTCTCCTGTTAGAATAGAATCAATAGAATAATCTCTCTTTCCTTTCATCACATATAGAGCTTCTTCTAGAATCCATAGAAGTTGACTTGAGCTCCTAGTGATCTTTTACCGGCTGACTAAGTGACAACCTGCAATGAGAACTAGTACTTGTGCATACAACACCGACGCTTCCAAGTTTGTTACAAACCACTGGGTTGATAAGAGTAAATTAGGTAGCCCAAGAATTGCAACATTATTGATGCAATACTGGTGCTCACTAGCAAGTTGTTCAAAGATTTCGCCATTACATATTTATACGGAAAACAACTATCGTTTCAGATTGCAACCCTATGACATGTATCTTGTCACGTCAATTGCTAGGGGGAAATTCTCAAAATGGATAGTCATTTTGCAAGAATTTGATTTGGAATTCATCCAGTCCAAATCAAAGAAATATCTAGTTTTCACAGACTTACTTTACGACCTTCCCTCGACCTCCATTGATTCAACATCTGAACCATCGATTTTGGATGAGTCTCTATTTCTTATATCATCATTTGACATGTGGTATGGAGATATACTGATCTATCTCCAGACCTAAAATTTTTGGCCTAATACCTCCCACTCGCAATAGCGATGTATTCAATACCATGCCAAAGGTTATCTGATCATTGGCGACACTCTTTACCATCGTGGTATCAATACGATCCTACGGAGGTGCCTCATGAATGAGGAAGCCAAGAAAGAATTGAATGATTGCTATTTAGGTGCCTGTGGTGGACACTTATAAGGATATGCAACTGCACAAATAATTCTCCATTCTGGTTACTTCTGGCCAACTATATTCAAATATTGTATTATTCATGTCGGGAGTTGTCATTCATGCCAGATATATGACCAAAAATCCAGATTACCACCTACACCATTGCATCCAGTCGTTGCGGTTGGCCCATTCACCAAATGGAGCTTTGACTTTATGACATGTAACCCCACCTCAGTTGGCAGGCATGGATATATTATAGTAACTGTTGACTATTTTACCAAATGGGCCGAGGCGATGCCAACATTGAACAACAGTGGCGAAACGACTGCTCTTTTCTTTTTTAACCATGTGGTTGCCTAGTTTGGTGTACCACAAGCCATAGTTACAAATCATGGGTCACATTTTCATAATCACATGATGGTTGAGTTGACTGCTAAGTTAGGACTGTCACATGATAGTTCTACCCCTTATTACCCACAAGCGATTGGACAGTTTGAGGCCATTGACAAAGTCCTGAAGTAGATGTTGCAGAGAATGATAGGGGTTCTAAGCAAAATTAGCACTTAATCCTATACTCTGCCTTGTGGGGTGAGAAATGCAACTGGATTCATACCCTTTCAGTTAGTGTATGGCTTGGAAGCGATCTTACCAATACAATGTGAAATTTCATTGTTCAAACTCGCAATTGACCTGTTACCTGACACTTATGAAGAAGAAGTGTGTTTCTTGGAATTAATCCATCTGCATGAAACTCGTCGTGATGTCGCATTGGCTAAAAAAGAGCATAAGGAACGAATCAAGGCACAATATGATAGAAATGTCAAGCCTCATATCTTCTCAGAAGGAGACCTAGTCTTGCCTTACGATCAAGAAGTTGATAAACTTGGAGCAAGGAAATTCAAACCAATGTGGATGGGTCCTTATATTGTTAAGTGTGTTCTAGAAAAAGGTGCCTGCGAGTTAGTATATTATGATGGGATTCCATTATCGTAGCCTCGAAACAGGCTGTAACTCAAACGTTATTATGCTTGATTAAGTGTAGTCAAACTCACTGTATATATGCTTTCATTGCATGTGTGTGTGTGTGTGTGTATCTTTTAGAGTTTTTATCTGGTTAGTAATCTGCTTTACATTTGTTGCAGATGTCAGAGTCTTCGAAACCTTCTTTTGGTTACTTTGATGGTGCTAGTCATAGTATGCAAAACTTGTCTTCTACAACATGGGCTATTTTCGCTCCAAGCGGTGAGTTAGTGAGCTTTCAAGGGATTTGTATTGGTCGATCAACAAACAACATCACTGAGTATAATGAATTGATTGAACTACTCTCTGATTCTATTTCACTTGGCATTAGTTGAATCATCATTAGGCTAGACTCACAACTCTTTGTACTACAACTGACAAACATTTATATTGTCTGAAATCCAACAATTTTTCGTATGTTCCTTAGAGTTCTTATTTTGGAAAGACATTTTGAACACATTCGATATCAACATATTTCTAGAAATATTAAGACATTAACTAATTCTCTAGTGAATTATGTGTTAAATAGACATTTGTGACACATGTAAGAGTAATATTTTCAATTCACATCATCAGTTGAATAGGATTGTATATAACCATAGAAAACTTTGAAAGTAAAATAGATAGGTGTTTTAAAAGTTTTTACAAAATTTATGTCCAACACACATTTGGTCATCTAACCCAAAAAACTCAAAATGCATGCAAAATATCCTAAGTAGATCTAGTCGTGCTCATGGTAACAGGTCACAACCTATGCTATCATGTGCAAAAGCCTCGCCCAACAGCTAGGAACACCAATAGTGTGGTGTTGTAGCCTCATAGATAACTCCTCGATGCAGACATCTATAATACGAAGGGTTAATCCCTCTATGTGATCTTGCAACTCTGCTAAGGTCTCGACCAAATCTAAGTCCTAGAGAAATGCTCTCCCAATGTTTCTCCCCATTGGCCCACCTGCAACCTGTTGGTGCCCCACAAGCTAAACAATACCCACATCTGCATGCATAAGAATGATTTTAGTTTAGTCTTGGAAACATTAAAAATACAAAAAACATGTAGAAACTTGAAAAATCAAAAAACACTTTCGTCAAACAACTTACCCGTAGCACCCCATTGTGCTCCAACTGGTACAATCAAATCTGGATCTCCATGGAAATCCATCCTTGAGTATGGGTGCTCCTCAATGACAAGGTGTTGTCGCTCGAGCCAACTGAAAGATGCAGTGGAAAAAATGATTGTTGACTAACCCGCATGTCGAGCCATCAATTCGACCCACCTCTGTGTACGTGGATCTCTAGGACCAGCTACACCCAATGATACATGTTGTGGCTACATCAATTGGAATCTCTCTAAGGTAAAAGCAATTAAGATTGAACCATAGTAGAAATTCTTCATCTTACCACTTTTACCTTGCTCAGTTGTTCTTTCAGTGAGGAAAGCACAGCCTTGCACCAATTGAAAACTTTTGGCTCTAGACACTCTAGTGCATACTGCATATAAGATCTATTCGCCAGATGTAGTGTCACACTATGAGACAATTTTGTGATTGTGAAGAGGATCATTCTCAAAGGCAAATCACCCACATCCCTGATTTTTATTTTCCAATCCTTGCTAGGATGTGTACCTGTCTGACAAAACTATCAAATATAATCTTTCACTAATTCACCTCCACGGGAAAATCCAAAATGTGAGATGGGGGTACCTTGCCTCTTGTCCCTAATGTGAAAAGTTTGATCTGTCGAATCCCATGCATCAACAAGGAACTACAGTAGTTCTATTTTTTGCCTCATTCCAGACAACTTGAAGTATTTGAGTAACTCGTAGTTTTTGAGAGCCTCAATTTTACCCGAATTGTTTAGGGCAACCATGTCTTATTCTTCATGCTCTCTTTCTCGCCATGTAATCGACATTCTGATCCGATGAAAGCCTGAAACATGATCAAAAGCTTAATTAGGATCCCTTCCATGCCAAAAATAGGACAAATTTTATAGCGAACAACTAAATCAAACTTGGGAAACTCGCCCAGCGCAGCCTAGACACAGAGAAACTACACTACATAGCATGCAACCTTCTATCTAGGTGCTCTTAAGCACAATTTTTGATGTGAAAGACTGCGCTGATCCCAGAGTGAAAGAATGAAACCCCAGGGGCCACAAAAAACCATAAAACTTGCATGAAATGACAAAAGAATGACATGAAAATAAAGAAGAGAGGTTTAGCTCCTACCTAGTCTGGACGACTCGAGAAATGGTCCGTAGAATCTCTTGCAATCAGCTTATGAAGATTGAGGTAAAAAACTAGCTCAAAGCACAAAACTGGATGGTAAATTCCAAATGGTAAAAATTTCATGGTAAAAACTTATTTTATGTTTATTTCATGTTCATTAATCGAGTAAACATCAGTATTTACCTATTTTTTCCTATGAAATAGGTATTTTTAATCAATTTGGTGGTGTTTTGAGCAAGTTTTTCAACTGACTTATAGAATTCAATGTGCTCTATTGTAAATTGTACCTTTGACCACAAAGCACACTTTTATCTCTTTTTCGAGCTCTATTAAAAATGAAAAAGAAACCCCCTTGGAGTCCTCTTTAAGCTCTTTTTATAATCTAAAAATGAAAATATTGTTGAGCACTTGTCCTTTCCAGCTCCTTAACGAATTGGAAACGATATCTGTCTTGTATTATTTTATGACTTTTCAGGCTTGAGAGAAAAATTTGTGAAAAATAACTTGTGGAGTTTTCATTGTGTACCTTTTTAGACTCTCTAAACATGAAAAGGACCGACTTATTTGTCTGTAAACTCATTGAAACATCAAATAACGACAAACTTGTCCATCTAGACAAGACCAACTTTCACCTTTGCTAGACTTGTTAAAACATCACATAGCGATGGATTCACCCGAAGGGTGAAATTATACAACAAGAATATCTTATCCTCCTCAATATTGATAAAAATAAAGAGGTACTGGTTAGCAATGACTAGAGAAAATGGGAAAATGGGGAAAACCCCTTTATGGTAGAAGGTCGCTCTTGAACATGACACTTTCACTCCATCACTGTGACTATTTGGGTTGGGTTATTAGCTTGATCGTTATCATACCGTTGGTCTATCATACCATCCATCACTTTGTTTTGGGTCAATGCTACCAATTCATTTAAGTGTCTCCGACTTGTTCAAGAGAAGTCATTCAATCAGAATTCAACCTTTGGAATACCATAAACCTTCATTTTTATGACCGCCATTCCTGAACCTTGTGTCGTTAACAAAATTCCATCTCTAAAGTCACTACACTCATTTCATGTCATTGATGTGGGATACATCAAGGCCCTCCTGCGATGAGTCACTTGTTGTTGACATAAGCACATTATCCAAGAAGTTGACTTACAAACACCCTTCCAGTACCTTGAAGCTTGCATGCATCAATGGTAGGTTTCTTGCTTCCGGTGATAGGAATACATCAATGGCCTTCAATCAAAAGACTTTGTATGGTGTTCGACATCAAATCATCTATTCACACCATGAAGAATGTACTGCAGTACCTTGAATATCATTATCATTATTGATGATTTCTCTTGCATCTGTTAACAAATTACATCATTGACTGGTAATCAGATGGTGTCTTCCCATGTTCAACTTTAGATCATATATTCACATGGTTAGACTCGTACTTGAGTGAACAATTGAATGAGATCAAAGACCCTGGATCTAGTTTCATCCATCTGGGATGTGATTTCAGGAGTACTAAATCATATGTATAATGGCTTTACATTGATAGTCATTCCGATCATGGGTCTATATTTGTAGATGAATGTTTATGTACATGTAATGAAAGTTTATAAGTTGAGCATGGGTATTCCTTCCCCCAACAATTCATGTAAAATAAAATATCATGATATATGTATTGTAATTGATATAGGTTACCTTCCACTTTGATACCTCCTCATCACATCGTAAAGCATTTCATTTGACATTGGCATTTTTCCGACTTCAAGCTCTAGGGGGCAGCTATTACAAATCCATTTGGGCACATCAATCCCATCATCCAGATTAGTGTTTTAGGGCTCATCAAACCCTAATTTCAGTTGCTACATGCCATAAACAAGTCACCCCTTTGAATGCCTCCTTCCTAGATAGCTTCATGACTTGAAGACATCTAGAAATAGCCTCTAGAGGGACCAGTGCAAGTAGGCCCATGTAAGGGTGCACTGCAGAGCAGTTGAGTCCATTGCTAGGGTGTTTTGTAGAGAATTTAGGCTTCCTTTCACCTACGCTAGGTGAGATTGAGCTAAATTCACATAGGGTTTGGGGAATATTCTTATCTTTTGGAGTCATCTAGAAGGTTCCCTCACTTATCAACTCCTATGAGCTCGAAAATGGATGAGGAATGAGTTAAGGTACATCCTATCCTCTTATCCCTTCCTCCATGGAACTAATTCTATGTATGGATGGCCATTCAATGCCACCATTTATGACAAAACCTCCTTCATATTCCTATAAATTGACCACTCATCCAAGTGATCAGGGGCTAGATTATGTTGAATTGTAAGGAGATAATTTTGCTATGATATTTGGCTTTGAAGCAAGTACTGTAATGCTACAAGTTTGTCATGCTTTTGATGTGATGTGGATGGGATCCAAGCTGGAGGAATGGCTTTGAATCAGACACTAATGGTTGTAGTTCCTTCTTCTATTCAATAAATTGTTTGAACCTTTCTCCCATATGTTTGTATTGTTTCATAATTCTTATATATGTGAATTGTATCTGATTCCTTTCACTTATATGCAATAGATCGTGTTCTTTGATCGATTCTTTGTTTTCTGTTATGTTTACAAGTACTTCTTTAGTGTATTAAGTATGGGAAGGAGTGATAGGATTGATACAAGGGAGATGAGAGGAAACCAGAACTACAAGTAGGTCTTCTCATCTTCTCATCTTATCTATTGCTTATATGAAAATACTAAAACACTTTAAACTATTGTTCTAGATACAACTACTTATCTAGGGAATTAGTATTTGTCTGTAGATACCAAATTATCCGTATTCACATTCCGTGAATTGTGTTGATAGTACCTTGAGGGCCATTTTCATTATTGGTGGTTTCTCTCGTGCTTGTTAACAATTTACATCATTGACTGGTAATCAAGCCACTTTCTAGCATGTTTGATGTCAACACCTCCATTCACATGCTAGGATTTGTACTTTGATTGGGTCGTGTTGGAGCAAAAGACCTTGGACTTATATCACAAAAGTCTAGGTTGTGAAGTGGTGTGACATGGTTATGGAAATATGCATGTATCTTTCAGATGGTTGGCTATGACTAGACCATGAGTTATTATATGTGATCCTTCTCATTATTGGATGGTTGTGACCATACCTTGGTTTCATTATGATCCTCTTTGACGGATGGTTGTGCCCATACCTGGATCCATTTACATGATCATTCTCTAGATGGCCGCATCCATGCCATGATTCATATATCATTTGATAGAGATCTCAGTGTATGTATATGTATCTGTACTTACTTGCAAGTTTTCCAATAGCAGACCGATTCCCCGCACTGATTTATAAAGCATTTCATCCCTCACTCCGGCTCATCCTTCATACTTTAGGGGGAATCTGTTACAGAGCATTTTGTCATTGTCCCTGTACTCCCCATTCCTTGATCCTAGAAGACTTTTAAAGTGAACCTTGCATGCTTTTCCTTCATGGAGAAACTCCCATTATGTCCCTCTTCATGAGCAGATCATTTCCCTTTTGCACCATTTCCCCTGAAACTTCTGTTTTGCCCAATTCACAAGGTCGAAGGTAATGACCTTTGTCTCCCCCATGCAGATGTGCAGAGCATATCACTATTCCCCATGCTAACCAGTGCAACTGAGTTGTGTTCTAGTTGCATCGGTCCCATTATGGAAAGTTTTTTAAATTAGAGCCGAAGCTTCCAGCTCTAGAAGATCCGTATCAGAAGTCTGGTAAATGGTTTGGCTGGATGGGGTCAAGGATGACAGTTTGGGCTCCTTTCCCCTATAACGATGGAATTACATCAAGGGATAATTCCTTCTCCGATGAGAAGAGGATCCATCTCCCATCCATATTTCCTATATAAACCTCCCTTCTTCCCGAGCACAAGCTAGTTAGAGTTTTGGCTGAGTGTGAGTATATTATTTTAATTAGACAAGGAAGATATTACTAGTTGTAGCCATCTAGTTATGTGAGGGAGAATTGTGTTTGGTTTGGCATGAAGCCTAAAGGGAAGAGCCTTTAAACCATTGTTGTTTGAAGCCATCATGAAGTGCTAGCAGAAGTGTGTGGGAACCTCGTCTTGTCAGAGGAAAACTGCGACGTCAAGACGAATGGTTGTAATCTCTCTTTGATATTAATATATGCAACTATCATTTGATTTTTGACATGTTTTTTAATATTACATATTTGTGTCTTAATTCTTCTTGACTGATTAAGTAGGTTGAATTGCAATTTGTCTATTATTATGTTTGTGTGTTGTTGTTGTTTACTTGTTTCAGGAGCTTGAAGAAGGAAGTGAGAGACTGTTGGAGCAAACAAGATAGCACATAATCAAGTAGGATAAGCGACCAAGAGGTAGGCCCTCTTCATTGATTATAACCTACGGAAATATTCCATAGAATGTATCTGTTGTGTCTAGACCCATTATCGGGCTAGAGGAATTTGTTCGTGTCCGCACTTATAATTTTACTTCACCAGACATACCTACAACAATTCCATTTGAAAATTAAGTATAAGAAGTGAAATACTAATAATGTTGTAGACTACCTCAGCTAACTATAGGTCATGGCGCTAATCACTATGCTTGACTCTTGTGGACATGAGACTTTGGGGTGGATGCATCTTTACAAGAGTGATCCAAAATTTGGGAACATATACCAGATGATCCTAGAAGGAATGTAAGTTTTTGATTATCACCTCTAGGGTACACTATTATGCCACCTCGGACACCTCTATGTTCCTTCAAGAAAGTGTGCCAAGATGATTTGGGAGGTGCACTACTACAGGGTGCTAGAAATTTCAGAGTAGAGAAAATAGTGGTAGTGTTAGAGAAGTATTTTTATTGGTCGGACCTTCGACAGGATGTTGCGAAGTACATCATATCTTGCACTACCTTAGCCATTGCCAAACCAACCATCAAGAAACAAGGCCTATATACTCCTCTGCCTACTCCTAGTTAGCCTTCGGAATCCATATCCATGTTTTACATGTTGTGCCTGCCTTTTGCTATGCATGGTAATGACTACATTTTCATGGTCATCAAAAATTTCTCTAAGATGGCCATTATGGTTCCCTACAAGAAGAGTATCACAAAAGAAGCCACTGCTAAGCTCTTCTTTGAACGAATGTGAGTACACTTTGGGATCCTATAGTCCATTATTTCAGACTAGGACAGTAAGTTCCTGAGTACATTTTGGTCAAGCCTCTAGTCAATGCTAGATATCAAGCTCACTAGTTCCACTACCTTCCACCCCCAAACTGATGATCAAACATAGCTCGTCAACAGGATGATCATGCACATTTTGCACATGTAAAAATCAAAGCATCGACACACATGGGATGAAATCCTCCTATATGTCTAGCACAGTTACAACATAGCTCTCCATAGATAAAATGGCTACAGTCCCTTTCAAGTTGGGTTGGAATTCCAACCACTTTGTCCCATTGATGTGGCCACACCATTTGTAGCTACTTAGGAAAATTCAGCTCATGTCCAAGCTAATGCTGATAGGGCTAAAAAATTCATTGAGCACATTTAACACATCCTCCAGTAGGTCCATGACATAGTGGACCAAGCCAATGTTAAGTACAAGAAGTGTCATGATCATCATTAGGTGCCACATAGGTTCTAGGTGGGCAACAAAGTTTGGTTACATTTGCAGAAGGAGCACCTCATTGGGTCCCACCACAAACTTTGCCTACTCTGATATGGGTCGTACACCATCACCAAGGTTGTAGGAGACAATTCCTTCAAGCTCAACATTCCACCATTCCTTGGCATGTTCCTAGTATTCAATGTGGACCAATTACGACCATACTTTCTCCCATTGTTGGAGACATGCAACGTTGCTGAGCAACTGACACCAATAGAAATCAACCAAAGCTACATTAAACAAACCACAGATAACAAGATCATGGAAAAACAGATAAAGAACACTCACCAGTAGAGGATCTAGCCACATTGAGTTGTCAAAGTAGTCTAACTCCTTTACCAGGGCAAGCGGTTCATAAGGAACTAGGTGGGACCAGGTTCAACAAAACTTTCCTCACCTCATGGAAGCTCTGCATGCAATGGGGACCATTGATTCCTAAGGGGGTGGATGATATATGTTGATATTGGTGGCCACCGACCTATTCCACCTATACCTCCACTTGGTTTCAGCGATTTCCTTGATTATAGCAGCATTTACTATTTTTAGTAGTTTTTAAGGTCCTGAACTCTTGGAATTGTTTTGACCCCCTAAACGGTATTTTTTTGAGCTCCACAGTAATTCCATATCCATAGGAAGGGGAATGATGTAAGTGCTATAATAATAAGAGAGATATTTCCAACAATGTATTGTACGCACAAAACAAAGATCATATGGCCTATTTACGACCTTGGGAAGTTGGTTCCGAACTAACCCCAACGAGGCCCATAAAATGTTGGTCTTCCATCTCCTAGGGTTAGGTTTTTTTCTTTTTAGGGTTTTCCCTTATTGTTGAATAATAAAAATTCCCTTGAGCCTCATTGTATCATACTTCAGAGGCATGTAGTTGTCACATCTCTTCTCGGAGATAAGCTACCATTGCTTAAGCTAGTTTATTTCCATTCTGTATGTAAGCTTATTTTAGTTCTTTGATGATATTAATGAAATGAAGTTTTATTTCTACTGCATATTTTAATTTATGTTTGTATCTGTATTTTTGCATTCTTGTATAATTTTGGATTAGAAAGTGAGTCTATCTATCAAGTTTCCTCCATTATGTTTAATCTCTCTTTAGAGTTTTCAATGTGGCCTATCCTACTTGCCTCCATGTACCACCTTTAGTATCATGTCCCTTCTTTTGTATCTTCCTAGTCTCTTGGATCCTCCCATAGCCTTGACTCCTTTCCTTCATCGAGATGCCCCCCCCCAAACAATGCCTCATTGTGGTGCATGACAACCTAAAAGGGAAAATCTTGGGCATAAAGCATATCCTACAGCCCCTTCTTAGATTAATGCTAAGAACTTAGTGGCCACTTACAGGAGCATATGCCTCAATAATAACGAAACGAAATTAACATTGCAAAATTTGAAACAAGGGTAGAAATAAAATTCATTTAAGATGAAGAAATAGAAGAGAATGTGGTTCAGTGGATCCATGGCACTAAAATGTTAGAAAATTATATACTATAGAGTAATGAAACACATAAAATATTACAGAAACAAAAACATAGTAAAACACATAAAACAAAAGAGACACAAATATACGTGGTTCACCCAATATGGACTATGCCCACAGGGAAAAAACCAGTCCTTCCATTATATTATCCAACAAAGTGAAGAGATACAACCTACAACATATCCACTGTAATTTCATATTCGCACTCACACAATCTCCTCTCTTCCTTTCTCACTCAGAATACACATATACATAGCCACAAAACAATTCCCTCATATAAATCGAGGGGTTTCCTTCTAGGGGAAAAAATCTTAAATTAAACATAACCTCTATCATAGGATCACCCACCTAATGAACATCCTAGATTGAATATGAAATTACAATATTTTACATGGAAATTTTACATCTATTTTTAGCTCTGGGGGCGTTGCCCCCGAACCCCCGTTGGAGACTCATTGTCCTCCGCATGGAGGGGTATATAGTCTTCCTAGGGTATACATCTAGTTGAAACAAAGACCTCTAAATCAAGAACATAATCAACCTCCACACCCAACATAAAACTGATAGAAGCATATATAATAGGTAATATTCAAACAATTGACCTTTATTTGTAGGTGAAAACTATCACAAGTGTTGGTTGAAATAAGTGAAGCTCAATAGGAAATTCTACTATGCATATATGCTCTCCATCTCCAAATGAAAAAAAAATTGACATCAATGACTTACAAATGGAAAACAAGATGGACAACATGGAATTCCATTTTCTAATGAAGAATAGGGTAATGCAATGGTAACACAGGTGGACTAGTCCTCTTGTAATATATCAAGAATTAATTTTCTATTTTTTCTTTAATTAACAATGAGTTCCCTAAACATTATAGTTGTAAATACAATGTATTGAAAACTTAAACAATGTTGGACTTGTGGTTTTACTTTATTGTGTTACTTTTGGAAACTTGATTATATGGACAAAAGTAATGTTCTTGTGCCATTGATCTAGTTTTTATAGTTGGTGACAAATAGATAGGAATATGGTTTTTTTTGGTTTAGACATATTATAATGTCAATGCCTAGCTTGCACAAAAAAAACATGAAAGATAAAAATATTCCTAACATTACTCTAATTCTAATTAACGTCACTTGAGGTTTAAGATTGGACTCTCGCAAATTAAAATAGGTGTCATTGCAATGGAAATGCCCGCATTGATAAGGTACTGCATTGACTTGCAAGAGACTATTTGCAAGGTACAAATACGTAGAGTGTCACAGTAATTTGGTGAGTTATGAGTTTTGTATATTATTGGAAAATTCCATTACACTGAAAATGTCTCTATCAAGAAGTTCTTGCATTGACTTACAAGAGGCTATTTGCAAGGTCCAAATGTACTGGAGTTGCTCTACTTGGTGAGTTATGGGTTGCATCTATTATTGATTAATTTTCACTAAATTATTATTGATATTAATAATATGCTCCAATATGAGTTCAACATGTCGCATGGGGGAATTGAAATTCAACAAGGAGAATAACAATCATTCCAACCTACCACTCTAGATAAGCCTATTTTTTCTTCAATAAATAAAATAACAAGTGAAGATTAAATATTTTTTGCACGGTCATTATTTTTCTAAGATCTCAAATAAATGATTTCATTTGGTCTATGTGGAAGATTAGATAGTTGAAAATTATTTAAAGTCAAATATTAACTAAACTTATTTTTTTATGTAAGTTTACTTTCCTTTTGTTAACATATAAGCATAGTTACTGTAATGTTGAACCTCCTATTGTCATGGCATACCACAAGGTAAAGTAGACCATCTATAGAATAAGAGTATTTTTGTCCAAAATGAGAAAAATAAAACAATATAAGAGTTTATTCCAAGCCAATGGATTATTTTGTTAACAAAATAGAGCATATCTAGTTGCAAAATGTAACTAAAGTCAAGCTTAGATTTCTCCATACATATCAAAAAATAAAAGTCATACTTAACTAAAGTAAGAATTCCATAACGAGCATTAGAGAGATGCTTAGTGAAACTATGAACCATCAAGTGACAAGTCATGAGGAAGTTTACACATCCATTGGGACTGGATTTATAAGATTTTCTAGATGCACAACTCCTTTTCCATAAGAAAGGATGGATTAAATGCAAGCAAGTCTACTATCCATGTCTCTATGATCCATCTGAATTTCATATAGCTACAAAAGGATCTCTTATTTGGCTCCATTCCTCTTAATGAGGACTTTTCAGACAATTTCTTGATGTGGCAATACAAATTAATCATGTGCAGGTATTGAATCTGCTTTCATATGGTGTGTCTGGTGTTTGGAACTGAGTTAATGATGGAATCCAAAAATTCAAAATCAAATTTCTCTTCCGTGTCAATAATTCCATCCTATTCTCCCATTCCAATTTATTTCTTGAATCTCAAGGGGGTTTGGAGATGGTATAACTAGGAAGAATATTGGGCCTGAGTACAAGCTCTGGAGCCACCATGAGGTCCTCTACTACTTGAAACATAACGACAATGTTCCCACTAATGAGGCATGAAGGAGACAACTACAGGGGCTATGGGAGAAGCATGGGGAGAAGAAATCAACAAAGAAAGAGATTCATAATGGGCTCGAAGTGACAATAATGAGTTGATGGAAAGGATGTTGAGGTCATAACTAAGATGGAGGGAACACAAGACGAGAGGAAATAATTACATGGGAGGATCAAAAGGATTCAAAACAAAGAAGAGGGAAGATAGGATAATAAGAGAATTAAAGATTTAAATAAGCTTAAGGACACTCATTACTAGGCTGGAAATAGAGAGCCATCACTGCTAATATTTTGAGAAGGAAATAGTGGAGACATGCCCCTCTAACAGAGAAAAATTGAGAATATTGAAAATAAAAAGTTCCCCTACTAAGGTGGACTAAGAAATGATGTGGATTGTTTAAATTTAATTTCCAAAACCAACCAAAGAACCAACGTTTCCTTGAGAAAGTGAGGGACCACACACAGAGAATCTTAAGTGTAGCAATGGCAGGGGTCACCAAGATATAAGGGTCTAATCCTTCCCCCAATTGAAAAATGAAACTGACAAGAAAGGAGGCAGATACACAAAAGTGAAGATCCCATCATTGTTTGTGAAAACAATGAGAAAAGAGGCAATGACATGTTTTCACTATAACTTGGCTAGACAGTCGACAACTGAAACTTGTGATTGTCCACTTCAAATTTACTTTGAGAACCATCAAACTAGGTTGTTTCACAAAGTTCAATACCTTTTAAGGAAATCTCATCAAATAATTAAGTGTGTTAAGCTATCCCACGTTGAACATTGTGAGGGAGGGTGGTAGCCAAACCTCCCTCATCTTTTACATGAGGTTGTGTTGATTTCCAAAATTGATTACATCAACATTTAGAAATCCACCTGGTCAAAGCCCCAAATTAGACTCTTTTCCATTGCGATGGTGGTTCCAAATGGTATTTTGGGTCCAGTTACTCGTGAAAAAATAATTGTGTATGGAGATGGAATGGGTGGTAATGGTAACTGATAAAATAATAAAACCATAGATATAAACTAGAATTAATCTAATATAATTAATTTTTCCCAAGTATATTAAGTCACATGTGCTAAAAAGATCACGTTATTTGATGAAAATAAAGATTCTCATGAATTAACATTGTTAAAATTGATTAAAGAATTAATTTGATTAAATATTTAATCAAATTAATGGTAAAATCATCACATATAAAAAACAATTTTGTTGTTCACTATATTCCATATGAATTAATTCACACACATCAGTAGTGATTAAGCTAGAATTAATAAAAAAACATATACATCAACACTATTAAATAATTAAAACAATTCCCTTCCAAAATAGAAAGCATATAGAGTTAATATTGTTGAAAATAGCAACAAGAAATGTTAAAAATAGAATCCATAGTTTCCAATTCAATTTGTCCTTGAATTAAAATTGAATTATATTCTCATAGAAACTTGTAAATATTTAATTAAGTTTATTTAACTTAATTAGCTTAGGAATTTCGAGTTGGAAGTCTTTCTGTAGTCATGTAAATGTTCTCCCTAAATTTTAGGGGTCTAGAATGTGTTTATTTGAGTTATAATTAGATTAACTCAATTTACTCAGTTATAGTCAATTAAACTAGTTCTAACTATTTGTAGAACTAATAGAGGACTAATAGTCAACTGGTGCACTGGTGGATCCATAACCGTTTCTCAAGTTAATTGAAAATTCCCTCATCAGAAACTCATGCATGTCGATTCTGAGAAAGACCCATTTGAGGCTAGAATGCAGGGACAATGTACTATCAGTTGTATTATTTAATAGAGTGTACATATCATGCATGCATTAGAGATTGATCCTATGTTTGGATTGCATAATTTTTGAAGCATGAATTCCCTTTAATTATGAGCTATTCATCCTAGGAATTGTGCAAGAGATTAGGGGCTTGGAGAGTCTCAGAATTGTTAAGTGTTGGCCAAGAGATTTCTTGTGAGCTAAGACAGTTGAGCATACTTGTGCAAAATTGTTCTAGTGAGAACAATATTTTTATGTTCCACATATTTATGATATATGGAATACAGATAGCAAGGTTTTGAACAGTGGCTTTCCCTAGACACATCTTTTGTTATATGTCATTTATTTATCTTCTTCTTGTTTGTATTGTTTTCATCGATTTATTGGCTTCAACTGGTTGAAAGTAGAAGTAGATTCTTGTCCTGTAATTTTGTAAATTGCATGAGCTTGTGAATCTATAGAACATTCTACAAATAAAATTACTCGGACTATTGGAAATATATTCATATTAAAATTGAAATTGGTTTCGATAATATTAAAATAAAACTGAAGTACAAAAGTGAACTAAATTTTTTCCTTTTCTCCAAAATTTAGAACCCTTTGCAATGAGGTGGAGAGGGATATTTATAACTTTCTTTACAACAAAGGAGTGAAACTAATCTCTCTAAAAATGCTTACCTAAAACATAAAAAAATTAACATAAAAAGTAAATGGTTGTAACAATCATCAACCAGTTGAAAAGCCAATAGTTTTCTTCCATAGCCTTTGGACTTATACAAGTGATTCCAACTCTTGAGGAGATCGAGGCTTGATGTGCATCTGACAGTTGAAGATAGATGCTCTCAAATTTGACAACATTTGGATGGAAGTATTGGTGAGTGCCTTTAGAACCAACCAATGAAGATGAGGCTTCACTAAGAGTTTCCAATTCAGTTTAAGAGTAACCTTAGTTAATTGGTCAATTATTTTAACAACCTTTTCCCCCTCCTCGAGCCAATCCTTTAGAAATTTGTCTATATCTAGCAAGGAATCTTCTGGATAACTCGAAATAAGATTTGATTCAAACAATGAATCATTGATGGATTCAACTATGGAATTTGATAACTATTGTGCATCATTGATTAGCTTCTTTACCAAACAAATTCTTGCTTTCCAACCTTTGAAAATCATGGATTTTTGAATTTCATCAATTTTTGGAAAGTCAAATTTATTTCCCTCAATGTTGTTTTTGTAGTTCAGTAGCTCATTGAGGTCTCATTCGGTCTCATCATAATATGTTACCATATCCACTAAATCATCAATCAATGTGTTTCCCAAATTGCATTGAATTTTAATCAAACCCAACTTCTCACAAAAAAAGTGCTTTTTCTTCTGGAGTTGAGCATTAAACCCATAGAAATATTGTTCAAACTTGACTGGATGCGAGGTCCTAGCCTGCAGTTGCTCCAAATTTTGTTGTGAATCTATGAGTTGTCCATCATTTGTCTTTATTTCTTATTCATGTTGAATTTCAAGTGCATTAAATTTCTTTTATAGTTATGCTAATGCAATCTTCTTCTGATTCAACTATGTTTGCCATTCTTCTTTCAACTGCTCCTTTTCTTTCATGAATCTCTACTCCATGGTGGCTATATTTTCATCTTTTTCTCTCAAAACTTCTTGCACCTCTATTTCCTTATCCATGGTTATAGAGGCATACACACCTGTAAACCGAGTTGATTTCCTAAGCTCATTAGCAAGGGAATAAGAGGATCCTTTCCAGAGGACTTCAAGAGAAGTGGTGGCTTGAGGGAAGCTTCCTAGGAATAAAGCTTGAGACACATCTAATTTCCCCTTATTTCTACCTCTCTTCACCACAACTTTGTGCATTGGGTTATAAAATATATCCTTGGGAGTAATCTCTTCAATATTAAGGAAGATATTAGAAGTAATATTAGGAGGAATAATATCTACCTCATGATGAGTGGCCATTGGTGTATTTTCAAATATTGTTTTCTCTCACATGATCTTTCAGATAGTGATGGGATCACTCAGCAGATTTTTCTGTTGAGAAGTAGCTTCTACAGAAGTAGTCTCTACATCTATATCTATGATTTTTTGTGTCCCTTGCTTTGATTGTTTGATGATCTCGTCAAACTCTTGCCAAAATTCTTCCATCTCTAGATCCACTATAGGGGTTGAAGAACTTTTTATTACAGTTTACTAAGGCTAAGCGGAAGTCACCTATTGGTTAGGAACTATTGTGTCCTTTAGAAAGACACATTTTTCAAGGGGAATATACAATGAGTCAATAGGTAGAGGACATAATCTGGTATTTCTAAAAGTGAAAAATTGTTCTCGCTCTTTCACTGATAAAGTGTCAGCCACACTATTCAAGAATGTATTATATTAGGAGGCTTCAACAAAGGAATCATCAAATTTATGTTCCTTGTTATGATACCTTCTTATGCCAGAGGTTAAGGTAAGATTTTTTTCTACTCTACTGGATCATATACCCTAGCCAGGAAGGTGGCCAAATTCAATGCTTCAATAGGCCATAACTCTTTCTCTACATGACCGTATTTGGCTAGGGATAAAATATCAAAAGATAGGGAAAAAGGAGGCCAAACATTTTTGTTACTATCTTTCAATGCCTTGGTGATTACATAGCCTACTGTCTGGTAAGCTACTTCCCTACACAGAAGCTTGTCAAGAATGTAAAGGGAAATGACATGGGGTGCTGTGTAGCTATGCAAAACTCTAATATGAAAATAATTCTTCATCGAACCAATTTCCAATCTTCTTGAGGTTTTCCATCGCTCTCGAGGACATTGTGGGAGGTTGTGTTTCAAATATGATTTCATGGATAGGGATGATAACCCGGTGGAAAATTTGATAAAAATGGTCAAAATTATTGGAATCCCCGAGTACACTATGATAAATATGAATTGGAAGAGGATCAGATGGGGTCTATTTCCATCCCATGGCTCGAAAATCCAAGGAAAAACAAAGACAATACATAATGTAGGAAGACATGTAAAATGGAGGGATTTTGTTCTTAGAGAAACTTTGGGAGGTGCAAAAAGACAAAATGTGTTTAGCTAATTTTTTCGACAATAGGGTGTCCCAATAAAAAATATAACCCTTAGATGCCCAATCAATCAAGGAAATCCAAGTATTAGGAAAATTCAAAAATATTGGGATAGGCAAACATCTGCATAACATGATGATAATCCGATTGAAAGGAGTTGCAAGTGTGTCTATTTAATACTTACCGTCCTCCTCTTCTTTGTGTAAATTTGGGTCCTTCCACCAATCTCTTATGGACTTAACTGATTCTTCATGTTTTTTACAGCATGTGCTATTTATCAAAAGTGCACTATGGTTATGGAAAATGATACATATCTAGAAGGTACTTTGCTGAAATGAACCAATGACCATGCCTTTATATGTATGGAAATTTTTCTCCATGATATTCACATTTTCCACTACCCATATGACCATATTTGTATATGGAAAAATCCATGGCCTTGCCCCAATTCTGTGTAAGAAGGAATTTTTCATCATCCACTACGATTGTCCTCATTATAACATGAGGTTATTGATCAACAAAATATTTATAGATGTTCTCCCATGAAGAATTCCTTGAATCTCTAGTACATATTTTATCCAAGAACAAACCCACACCCAGAATCTTTTCATCTACTATTTCTTTGAATAGACTAGTAGGTTGTTATACAAGATCCTCATTCATTGCCTTAGCCTTATTCATTTCATCTTGGCACTAAGAATCATTGATTTTATGTAGTAGGAGAAGAATAATTAGTAGAGCATAGCTATTACGGGAAACATTAAAGAAAAGTTGTAAAATGACAATTTAAACACATTAAATAACTAATTTTCAACCATAAATGTGCCATCGTAAACCATCAATGAAAGAATTACATTTATTGGACAAGACATAGATAGGGGAAATGTGAAGGATGCCACATCACAACTCGAGAGTAAAGAGACCATAAGGATTTTGAATTTGAATTAATTAAATTTTCTAGGATTTCGGGTATCTAGGCAATGGAGGAGTAAGAGTGATATAATTTCAAAGAAGGGGGGAATCCTGTAATGAAAATAAAAAAAGGTTCAGGGAAAATGAGGCATGGGATGTCTAGATAGGAGAGTGGAGTACCCAGAAGCCTAGATGCTTGTAAGTCTATAAATTGCTAATTAGAAAATGTTATGAGTTTCCGAGTAGGCAGACTATTAGAGTGGAGAGGGGCCATATATCATAAAACAAAGGGAAAACATGCTTGAACAAGAAAGTGGTCCATATTACTTACAAGATCATTAGGGTGACATGGAACCATGGTGTTGGGAATCTTGTAAGGTTTTTCTAATTGAATTTTAAAATTCTTACGGGCTTCCGGGGTTGTCGGCCTTTAGAACAAAGTGATAGTAATATTCGTAAAAGTAAAAGTGGGGAATTTTCTTACAACACTATCTGAGAAAGGTGATGACAGGGATCTTGGAGACCTGCATATCCAGAAGGTTTTATAATTTAATTTTGAAAGAGCTACGAGCTTCTGGGGTTCCAGGTACTAGGGTTCCCAAGTAACGTAAACAAATCACACTATTTCAAAGGTTCTGAAGACTTTGGTTGAGGATGTGGTAGTTATATTAATATCATATTTTATTATTCAAATGCATAATTTGTTGGAAATATTGAGAGGGGGGTGTGAATCAATATTCCTTAGCAATTAGCACTTTTAAATATTTTTAGAGCATTAGTTAATCTTTAATTATTATCAATGTTTATGCGGTATTAACAGTAAATAAAAGAATACAGTAGACACAAGAATTTCAGGTAGAAAACCCCTTCCTGGTCAAAAGCCACCGAATGATTTTCTAATAAATTCTTTAATCTTCATCCCTAACTGAAATGAAAGCAACGAATTCCTAGAATTATACAAAAGCATTCTTCTCAAACTCCCACTGGAAGGATGCCACAACACCCTGGTTTATTCAGTAGTCAACTAAATGGATGCCCCAACATCCTAGACCAACCTACCACCCCGAGGTGTTCACAGGCTCCAACCTGTAGGTGACTTCATGCACTAGCCTAGAACCTCCCTACCACCCTATAATGATTGAAATGAGACAAGAGTGTGGGTTCCTGTACTAGGGACAAAAATCCACGATACAATATGATTTACAATGATTTTGACTGAACACCAATTCAAACTATGACCTACAACCCAACCATGAAATCATACCAACAGAGACTCCTATACCTCCCAATAATGCCTTTTCAACTCTAGGCAGATTGACTCTTTTACAATAATGACTTTTCCAATGATGACACTTTTACAAATGACTCTTTCACAACTTTATAATGATGATTCTCGGCCTTGACACTTCTTCACAATATACGGATGGTTTTCATGTCTTCAAAGGATGTCTCCCCACAATGCTTCCTTTGATTTGATACTTCTTCTCTTGAATTCTTGCTTTAAGTTGTAGTTGAATCTTCTTCTACTTGCATGCAAAATTTTCCCGCTAAAAGCAATCCCAAAACAAAACAAAATACCCTTCAACTTACCTTTTCCTTAAAAACACATCTAAGTGCATAATAATGAATAAATACAAATGAAAATTATAATGCATACCTGAAGTGTGCTTGTCACTTTTGTTGTTGACTTGTTGTAGCAGTAGACAAAGACTCCCACTCTTGATATAGGCATGGACTCTATGCAAGACTATATCCAAAACTGACCTAAAGATATATACAATAAAAAGTGATGACATGATGGACCAAGTTCTAAGTACAATAAGAGAGACCATTCTATCAACCATGACAAGACAATTAACATGAACTTACAACATAATATAGATTTAGCAAACTTGGTGTAGCATCAAGAATATGTAGCATAAAATGTGTAGTATCAAGAATAGGACATCCGAAAAACTAATTGTGATATATAAGGACATAGAGATATAACCAAGACACTATATATACTTAGGTTGTCCTACAAAAACATATGTCATAGATGATACTCAAAATTAAAATGTAAACACTAATCATGCATACATTGTTGTAGTAGACTTACTATTGGCTTAGTGGGTCCTGACCTAGGTTTAGAGTTAGTTGCACCAAACAAATCCCTACACTACTAGCCCTTTCGACAACAATCTTTGGAGCACAAACTGAAGTCTCACCCAAATTAGTATGTGGGAATGATGGAACCAAGTTTCCGCACACATAGAGCAGAGTGATGTCATTTTATGCCCTAAATATTCCTTCATGCAGATAGATAAGCCTTTATGGCTTATCGATATAACTCCTTTTATTCAGCCTCTAGACTTCCGTGAAGGTCTATGATTGTCCTTCATGGACCTTGAACATACTAGTCACCTACTTACACGCACCAAACATTGTTCTTAACCCAGTAATTACCTTGATTAGCTTAAGTGTTCGATAACTTCAACATACAAAAACATAATCTTTACATAAATAGTTAACATTAATTGCATTCATATAACAATATAGATTAGGTAAAATCACGCATTAATAGATAATTATTTCATAAAACCGTCATTTATTACAACATAAAGCATATTCATTCATAAAATAAGTAAATAGGCAAAACTCATGAATTTCTACAATAATCATCTTTATTAATATTTTGTTTATGTTACAGACTCAAAACTTCCTTACGCACTCAACAAAGGATTACAGATCAGACTCTAGAAAAGGTTTAATAAGTATATGCTGGTTCATTTTGTCTAAGTAGCGTATACACGTTGGTTAACAGAACAAAAGGATCATATACATATACATGCACTTTCACAGAAGGAAAAGTCTGTATGGGATGGAAAATCAAGGTATTGGTCCGAGGTATTTGGTTCGAGGTATATGGTCCAATGTATTGGTCTGTGGTATTTGGTCCAAGGTATTGGTCCGAGGTATTTGGTCTGAGGTATTGGTCCTAAGTTGTTTTGGTCAGAGGTATTGAGAAAGGCCTAAAACTATATAAGGAGGAGAAGATCAGAGGGGTAGGTGTGCAAGCAATGAATATCTTATCAAGAGTGAGATCAAAAGCAAATATGCATGTTATGGGTTTCTGGTTCATTGCTTGATTTGAACAAGGGATGAGCCTTAGTGGCTGATGAGGGATGAGATCTAATGATGGATCAGGATCATAAGACTTGAAATGAATTGTCATTATGTGGTCTGGTCATGGATAGTCTAGATCTGAATGCTAACACTGTAAATGTTCTGATCTGGGTATGACTGACGTCTAGAATAGTTAGGATATTCTAAGTTAGTATTTGAAGATCTGTACGATGGTTCGCTTTGGTAAAATCATGTATACATGCTGGTTCAGCACATTGAAGTAGCGTATACATTATGAAATATGATGTTTGAAGTTGCAGTTGGTTCTAGTTGTTGATGGAGAGTTCTAGGTTCTACTTTGTGTTCTGGTGACATTGTTCTGAATGTTCAGATTGATTGATTGTGATTTGCTTTAGTGATGATTGGTTTTCAGTGATTGATTCATTAATTTGTGGTTGATTCAGAGATTGATGATTTTGTTTGAGTGATTGGTTGATGCATATGTATTTGATGGTTGTATTACAGTAGTGATTGATTTTGAGCTTCAATGTTGCTGATGGGTCCAGTATGAAAATTTGATGAAACGAGGCCTTCAGATTGTGGTGTTGTGTTCTAGGAGTATCCAGTCTAAAAATTTATAAAACATGGTCCCTGGAGGAAGAGAGAACGTCGTAGCCTTTTGTAGGCTGGTGCCTACGTACTGGTAAACATATCGGCTAGTACAAGAGCTAGGGAGTTGGAGCTCCCTTCCAGTAGCAGCTGGAAAATGAGTGAAGGTTGGAGCCTTCTATAGGCCGACGCCTACGTACTAGTAAACAAATCAACTAGTGCAAGAGCTACGGTGTTGTATCTCCCTTCTAGTCGAAGCTAGAGAATGGGAGAAGGTTGTAGCCTTATGCAGGTGGGTGCTTGCTTACTGGTATGAGTCTACACCAGTACAAGATTGTAAACAAGTTTTTCTTATATTAAAAGAAGACAGCGGGTGGTTTCTGCCCCGCAATGGTTTCCACCTTAAATCTCGGTGTTCATGTGTGTTTCTTATGTGTGATGGTTTATTCTGTTATTACTGCAAATGGTTACTATTGATATGGTTAATGAAGTACTGATGCACTAATTAAAGATCAACATATGATGAATTAACTGAATCATAAGTTTGATGTATATACGTTGGTTGCTTGAAAGACAATTACGTGTACATGCGAGTTACCTTCATTGAAGTAGCGTATATAAATTTGAGTATGAAAATAAAAAGTTATTATTTGACTAATATTGATTTACCCCCTTCTCCCCCTCTCAGTATTATTTCCAACAATTGGTATCAGAGCAGGTCCTTTGGCAGAAGCTTGATCGCTTGAAGGAGATCCGTAGAAGCAATAGGAAAGAAACTGAAGAAGAAAGCACCTTAGAAGAATAAGACATATCAATGGAACAAGGACAATAGGAGAGAAATTTGGCCGTTAGATGGAAGCAAGTATTTAGATTCAAAATCACCTCATATTGAAAATGAAAAAGCAAAATAAGGATCAGGTACACATTTTTGGTCTTCTAATGATACTTTTCTCTGTTCATGCAATGTTGAAGATATTGAAAGTGGTCATCAAAGAAACATTGAGGCAGAAGTTAAAAGACTCGTAGAAGAGATCAATAATATCTATTTAACAAAAGGGAGTTTTCCTTCAAAGAAGAGGTTAGCAGATTAAAATCTTAGTTGGAGGAAGGAAACAAATTAAGGAAGCAATACAAGGAAAGGAAGATCAATGTCAAAAGCTGCAAGATGAAGTGATGAAATGAAGTAAATGAGAATAGTACAACAATCAAGAGACTTAAAGATCTAGTTATTATGAAAGTCTTGAAGCTAAGATCCTCTCTCTAAAATAAGATCTTGAAAATTCAAATAAGCATAATGAAGAACAAGAAAATGAGATTCTCAAATTAAGGAAACAAGTGGAAGAAGGAAGAAAAGCTGAAGAAATCATGAAGAAGCAATATCTAAAAAAGGAAGAGCAATATTAGGTTGAGGTAATTATCTTAAAAGGTAAATTAGAAGAAAAGGATAAACTGTTACAATTTCAAACTAGTACTAATATTTTGGATAATATCATTAGTAGTCAAAGGTTTCCTAAAATGAAACTGGTCTTGGTTTTCATGAAACCATTGAAGGTGAATATAGCTCACAAGATGATGCAAGGAAATCTAATGCAAAATCTGAAATGCTCAACAAGGAGATAGGAGATTAACCATGTCAACAACCAAGAAAAGAAAGTCTTTAAAGAAAATCATTTACTCCTAACTATGGAAGTGATAGTAGGTTATTTCATCTGATGAATAATGTTGAATGTTTTGTATGTCATAATTTTGGACATGTTGCAGCCAAATGCAGAAGTAGAATGGTTCAAGCTAATAACCATCACATAGAAAGATCATCAACTTCCAGGTACTTTAAGGGATATTGTTTTCCTTACAATATGTTTGATCACAAAGCCGTTGACTGCTATAGAAGGAATATGAAACATGTAAGATGTTATGCATGTAGCAAGTTTGGACATATAGCAAAGCAATGCAGGAACAAATTTTGGGAACCATCCCAAAAGGAGAAAACATCATCACACTCGAAGATATGGAAGAAGAAGGAAGTAGAGCTAGAAAGATGTGGCATAACATAGGATACAAACATAATAGACTCAGGGGGAGCTAAAAGTGTGAGACTTCAGAATTCCAATTCTCATACGTAGTTATCATGAAGAAAAGTCACGTATATATGTGAGTTAAAAGTTGCAAAATTGCGTATATGTTGTTTTGTTGAAGAATTAGTGGGTCAGACTCACAAAAAGGGGTCTGATATGGTTCAGTCAATTGTTAATTATCTTTTCTAGTCTGAATGATGATGATTACAGTCCACTGATGATATGTAGAAGTGATTTTGGCCCTCATAAGTTGTTAATAAGTTCATGAATAAATGGTTGATGATGATGCCTTGATGATTCTTACTAACAAATGCAATGATAAGATTTGATAGTGAAGATTTGGCACAGGTTCAGGGGGAGCATATGTTTCTAATAATTCATTGTTGGAATTATATTAGAAGACCTTGGTACCTAACTATAATTATATTTCTTGATCCACATAGTTGTTTGTTTTAGGTGACTTTGTTGATGATGGACATATACAGGCTAATGATGCTGATAGATGTTGATGGCACAGATCATATATATTGTATGATAGTTTCTGATGACTATCATAGTCTTGTTTAGATTGTTGGTTCTTGTTATAAATGTCATGTATATCATTTGATGTAAAGGTCATGAAAAGACCTAATTTGTAACTCCACTATGCATGGGATGGATGATGTAATAATTGCTATTTCAGTCATGTATAAAAATTTGGTATATCCCCACTTGGTTGGGTGGATGAGTCAAATTTGGTGTATCCCCACTTGGTTGGGTGATTGATGTATGTATGAGTCATTGATCTTAGGGAAGTCATACTCACTTAGTTGAGTTATAGATTCATGTTATTCTTTTGAAAAATATCTTTATAGACTTTGCATGTACTCAGGGGGAGCATGGACAGCATAACGCACATCAACAAGGGAGAATACCTTGGTCCACCCTTTTCCCTTGATGTCAAAGGGGGAGAGTATATTAGTGTTTTGGTTGCCATCAAGTCCAAAGGGGGAGATTTTTGGCATTATGATACAGGTGTTTTCCTTGATGGAAACTCACATAAATGACAGTTCACAATGCAATAGGTTAACAACAAATGATTATAGATCAGACTCTAGAAAAGGTTTAAGAAGTATATGCTGGTTCATTTTGTCCAAGTAGCATATACACGTGGGTTAATAGAACAAAAGAAGCGTATAAGTTTACATGCAATTTCATAGAAGGAAAAACACGTATGGGATGGAAAATCAAGGTATTGGTCCAAGGTATTTAACACATATTTCATTAAATTTGGAATTAAATGGTCGATCTAGAATTTAAAAATAACCAAAAAGTTCAATTCTAGTCATTGTCCTTGTAATAAAATATTTCCAAATTTAATGAAATATGTGTTATTTGGTCCGAGGCTTTTGGTCCAAGGTATTGGTTTGATGTATTTGGTCCAGGGTATTGGTCCGAGGTATTGGTCCGAGGTATTTGATTCAAGTTATTGGTCCTAAGTGGTTTTGGTCCAAGGTATTGAGAAAGGCCTAAAACTATATAAGGAGGAGAAGATTAGAGGGATAGGTGTGCAAGAAATGAATATTTTATGAAGAGTAAGATCAAAAGCAAATATGCATGGTATGAGTTTCTGGTGCATTGCTTGATATAAACTAGGGATGAACCTTAGTGTTTGATGAGGGATAAGATCTAATGATGGATCAGGATCATAAGACATGAAATGAATTTTCCTTATGTGGTCTGATCATGGTGTTATCACTCAGGTTGTCCCTAGGCTCCTGTAGGGATACGGCCGAGGTAACCACAAACCAATCTTTGGATTGCAGGTTCTAGCCCACCTGCAATCAGAGAGGGCTCTCTCTTAATGATATAACTTTGTTGCTGATGATTTTAGGCTAGTTGTTGGGTTTAGGGGTTTTGATTTTTTGTTTGGATGGAAGATGTATGCCAGGTAGAAAATTCCAAGCAGAGAGGCAAGGTAAGGTGTGATAAGTTTCAAACCATTGGGCATGGAGTCATGGATTAAGGCTTGCTGGTGTGTTTTCTTGGTTCACCAGAGGATTGTGGAGCGGGATAGCCACACAGTGGAGACAATTATCAATTGTGGTGAAAGGTGTTAGATACCTATACCAATAGGTTTCATTTTTCATGATTGGCAAGGGAAGTGCCAATATGATCTACTTTGGTGATGCAAAGATCTCATATTCTTGTGGGAAGAAGTATACTTGTTTTTGGTTGATGCTGCCCTACTTCTGGATGGGTGATCCAATAGCCTAAGCTGGGTCATGCCATGTTTCAATTTTTGTTGTAGATTAGAGAAAGAAACCTATCCAAACAACTCAATCTTGGCAGGTAAAGTAGATAGGTAGTGAAAGAAAGTTCCCAACTGCTTAATCTGGGGCCTTGGAAGCAATAAGGGTAGCTTTAGATAGAAAATCAAAAGAAAGCCAAAGGAAAAGAAAAAGGCACAAAAGGGTTTGCAAATCTAAGTTCACCCTCCTTGGAGTAACAAAAAATGCTAGGCAATAAAGTGGATAGGTAGAGGGGGTTGCAGAAAGTTTAGTTCATGGCCTTGCACTGGCCTAAAGAAAAGGTAAAAACATGGTGCCAGTACAAATGGCCTATTTGCAGCAGTCTTGCACAAGCCTAATGGAGCATGTCTAACTTCCAAATCACCCCCTATCACACTCATAACTTACATCCCTATGCCACCCATGTACATAAAGAAAATCAAAGTATTTTGTTGGTTCTAGTTTCTTTAATAGCCACATTTCTTGTTCAAAATTCTTTTCATTTTGATCTACTTCCCCAAAACTAAGTTAATTTCATATAAAGGACTTAGTATTCTACCTCCCTCATCCACCCCCTTCTTCATCCATATTAACTACTAACCTACCATTATGTAACTCCTTATACCCCCTATTCCCCCTACTACTATGTAAACTTGTCAAAAAACCCGAAAAATCTATGTATCCCCTTCCCCGAGCATTATAGCTCTATGTACGACTTTGAAGGTCTTCCAGCGCTAAAAAATTTAAGCGCAACCCAAAGAGCGCCAAAGAATTAATCCTGGGATTAATTCGAGATTTGCTCGGATTAATAACCTTAAACAAACTTTGCAAATAAAACTTTTGAAAAAACCCATTTAACCCGTAACGCTGAAAAAACCCGAAAAACCCACTTTTTCCAAAGTTCCGCCAGGCGCGAATTTAAGAGAAAATAATATTTTATCCTTCCCCGCAACCCATACTGCCCGCACATCTTATCGATCCATCGACCGTCGGATCTGGGCCCTCCCATCCGACGGCCCACATCATATCGGACGAGCATCCGCGACTGAAAGTTACCTTCCGAGAAACTGTCAGAGGGTGACGTCAGGCCTCCGCCACGCGTCACCCCCTAGACTCTCTTGGAACGCCCTCTGACAATACCGCGACCGTATAGAGGGCGGTCCTAGAAAACCCACTTACCTCTCTGCAAGACCACTTGCCCACGCTAGCGCCACGCCCACCCACATCACTTCCACTTGGCGCCCTGTCAGCACCCCGGACCGCCAGAGCTCCTACGTGTCCGCCACCTGTGCAATCCTCGTGGACCACTCACAGACTGCCACGTCACTCGGTGACGTCATGCTGACGTCACCCGACCCTGACCCCACCTGATGACGTCATGCTGACGTCATCCGAAAAGCGCGCCAATGACCCAAAAGTCCATATTTTAGCCGATTTTCACGTTTTTTCTCATTTTCGCTGAAAGAACTATTGCTCTCCTCTGCATGAAAATTATTTCCATCTACCGCCAACCTGCTGAAATCGACCTGAAGAACGCTGCCGCCTACAACCCGCCTGTACTTGTTACCATTGCCGGCAATTCACCAGGTATTTACCAAGAGCATCCCTTCAGAGCTACGTTATGTTCATATTTCTCCAGAACTAAAGTTACAAGAGTAAAACAACCTATTTTTACCACCAAATCCCCGGAAAACGAGCATTCCTCACAGGTGCAGGGTCGAATTTCACCTGCTGAACCCATATACAGTCACCCTTCCCCAGATTCCCACTCTGTCCGCGCATTCGTGGACTGTAAACCTAAAAAGTATAATTCACAAAGAAAACAGAGTTCCCAGCTCCTGCAATCCCTCAATTGGCTCTTGTTGAGCATTCTGCACCATTGTCACCACAGTTGCCTCATTTACCCTTTCAATTGGCTTTACTTCTGCAAAATTAGCCCTTTGTGGTCTCCTACCCGCTAAAACCAGTTCAGCACCAAGTCATAACTACTGCTTAGCCATGGAGACACCAATAGTCCTGAATGTTCAACCTCTGAATGCCCCCACAGAGAGCTAGAGTGGAAGCCCTAGGTGATAAAGATTACAGATGTTAACTCCATGCCCATGACAGCCAAGTTCAATATTCACCTGATGAATGAATTAAAGGCCCAATATCTTAGTGGGGCTGACACCTTAGGAATTTGGGATTCCCACATACCCATTTACAACCTCCCTCAAGTCAATGTCCTCCCAGACTTGATAAAACAATGCATGTCGAGCTATGACCCCGGTCAGAGAGCTGTCCTCAGCCCCTCAGGCTCAGTATTGTTCCATATCACCCATGAGGCCATCAATGAAATGCTGCACTTTCATACTGCAAAGCCCCTAACTCCTCTCTCCATCCAGAACTTGATAACGAAAGGGGGCAAGCTGTCCAGGGATCAGATTTCCAGAATTAATCAGTTGTTTATTCAGCCTCAATATCAATCTATGAGTACTCCCCTTCCCATAGCCTACCCATATCTCAATGAGCTGGGCAAAATGATGGTAGATTTGATCAGTTACATCTTGGGTTATCGGACATATGAGGATGTGGATGAAACCATTATGGCCATGCTATCCATTTTCTCCCCAGGAATGCCTCCTGCTATACATTATGATTTTGCCACTTTTATTGCCAATAAGATTCATGAGCAATTAATGAATCTAGAGAGGGAAAAGGTGTTTAAATACACCAGGTACATATATCATTTATTCTTGTTTTATCAGCCTGATGCCTTCCCTGTCCCTCTCAAAAAGCTAGATGCCCAGGGAAGCCCAAGGTCGGTTGTGTTTTTGTCTGCAGTTTGCCATCTTCTGCCTTATTCACATTACACCTACTGTGAATTTATTGATCTGTTCATTCATCCTGCTATGACCTTGCTATTGGGTGTCCCTCCGCCCAGATTGATAGAGGAAATGCAGAGAATTCTTCAACTCTCAAAGGCCTACAGCATTGGTGATTGGTACTTCTACCAACACCATGCAGTAATTAGAGTATATGGCTGTGAGCTGAATCCCTATAGGTTGCCAAGATATGTCCCTATGAGACTCTTTACCCTAGAGTACTTCAGACAGTTTGGAAATGCAGACTTTTTCCATTTCCAAAGTAAAAACAAGAAGGTGCAACTAAAGGTGAGAAATCAGCTGGGCCCCTTTTTGTACAATAAGAAAGAGGAAGGGTGGGAGGAAGCTGATAGGATCCTTGAGACCCTCAGACTTCAAACCAGTTTCAAGTGGGTGCCTTATGACCCTAATCACTTCATTTCCCTTAGGAGAATAAAGTACAAATTGGGTGGCTATGTTCATGTGAAACTGCCTCATGTTGAGAAGTATGCCAATGCCCTAAGCTGGAAAGAAGGCACCTTAGAAGAGCCAATTGGTAAAGAAGAAGTGCTAAGAAGAGAAACAAGCAATCTTGAGAAAGAGGCTGACTTGGAACATTGTGGGCAGGTTTCTTCCTCCTGTCAAAGGCAAATTGGAGTAGCTGCCTCATCTTCCACAGCCCAGCAGCAAGTAGCCGAAATTGCCCAACAGGAAACAAATAAAGATAAGGGCAAGCAGGTGGAGTAGGAACCATCAACTCCTAGAACACAGCAACAAACATAGTAGCAAGTAGAAAAGGAGGTCGAACAGCAACAACAACAGCAACAAGAACAGCAACAAGAACCTCAAGAAGAGGGGCAACCTATGCAGCAAGAACAAATGGTTGAAGCCCCAGCACCTACTGAGCAACAGGCTCAAGAGAACATTCCTTCTGGGCAAGAGAAGACAGTGGAGACCTCAGTGCTCCAAACTCCACAAAAGGTGGAAAAAGGAAAGAAGAGGGACAGAGAGCAGGAGACTCCCCTTACCGTGTCCACAAATCAAGGGGAGAAAAGACAGCGATTAAATCCCCTCTCTGAGGAAGAAATGCCTATGGGGCAATCGGTGATAATGGGCCCACCAAGTGTGGAGGTATCTGCTAGTTCCTTTCAGTAGGAACAAGAGAGAAATCTTGGAGGAGAGGTCAGCTCCTCAAGTCATCAAAGAAAAGCAGAGGTAAGCATCAAGCAACAGTTTACTGATATCAAGAGGAGAAATGAGCCACTCAGGCTCCAAATCTATAATCAATTGCTAAAGATGGCTCCTACAAATCAGCAGAGGCTTATGTCAGCGTATGACATCTCAGAAGGAAAAATGACCATGAGTCATTTCATGCCCACCACGGTGTAGCCACAATCAGCTGCAGACTACATAAAAACCAACCTAGAGGTTCTTGCAAAAGACATTCACCCTATGGACCAAATAGAACTCCATAAGCAAACGGGTGAAATGGTCTATGCAACATTGGCAAAAAAAGCAATGTTGGCAAAAAGGCTGGAAAATGGCCTAAACAATACAGCTGCCCAACTGGAGTTGGAGAAAGCATCCTCCCTGGCCAATGACAACAGGATCAAGTCTTTGGAAGATATAATTATAGAGCTGGGGCATGACGCCAAGGACCCAAAAGCCATACAATCACTGCTGAAGATAAGGGATGCAGACCTGGCAGCCCTAAGAAAGAAAGTGAATCTCCTAGCAACCATTCATCCCCAAACAGATGAGGTTGCTCAGCAGAGGCAAGATCAGGAGGTAGCTACATTGCTGGTACCACTGCACAAGCAACTAGTGCAGACAGAAGGGAAGCTAGAGGACACAGAGGCTGCACTGTAGGCAGCCCTGCAGCAGAAAGAGGGAGGCCAGACTTCTCAGCCCCCTCCAGAGGTTATTAACCTTGAGGAGCCTCCAAAGACCACTCCTCCTCCCACAGAAGCAGCAGCAGCGGCACCATCAACATCAACTGCAGCACCAGCACCATCTACAGAGCAGGCTCCGAGCCTCGACATGCAAAAATTCTTGAATGAGGTCCAGGCCCTAGAAGCCCAGATGACAGAGCTGAATGGAGCCAAGGATAGGTTGGCCAAGCTGAATGAGAACTATGATAAATCAAAGCAGAATTTGGCTGAGAAAGGGAGAGAAATAAAAACTCTCAAGGAAAGGATAAAAGAGCTGGAGAAAGAGCTCACCCTTGACAAAGTGGTGGCTGAGATCATAAAAGTTTTGTGGACCCACATTGGCCAATCAATGACGGACCAATGGCAATACATTGAAACTATTCATGAGCAAATGGAGCTCATAGGCAAAGCACAAAGGGAAGTGCATAGAGCAAGGGCATCTCTAGGCAGTATGCCTGAGATAGCCAACAGAATGATCAATGTGCTCAATAACCGGACAGGTCCTCAGCTGGTAGCTATTGGGATCTCCAACAGGATGGAGACTATCCAGCTAATTAAGAGGGTCCTCACACTAAAAAGCCTGGTACAGACATTGGACAGAAGGAGCCAAGATATGCAAACAGAGGAAAACAGGTTCTTGGACAAATTTGCTGCATTACAGGGCAGAGGTCTCCCCAGCTTACTCAACAGTGCAGGAAAACTTCTATCACATGAAGTTTATTCAAAGAGGGTGAACACATTTGCCACTAATCAGATCAGTCAAGGATCAAGCAGCTCACAGGAAACAGGGCCAACATCTGGGCAAAGTCTCTATGACAGAGTAGAGAATTTCTTTTTTATTATGAATGAGATTAGCCATCTGTTTGAAACGCCTCCGAACTTCTACAAATACACAGAGATAGATGAGACCATGGATGCAATTTTGAGGCATCAATTGCCTACGCAAGATTGGTGGGCCTCCATGATACAATTATTATTATAAACAAGAGGCTTTATCTAAATTTTGTCATCAAAATATATAAGTCATCACATTCAGAAAGTGTGATGCATATACTATGACCAAAAGGTGGAATGAGCCACCTCAGCATGAAGATTTGGCCACCAAAAGCAGCAATGACAACTACAGGTAGCAGGGCCGAGAAAAGCTTCAGCATGATAGATCATAAAGACACATCATTCATGTCATTCAACATTAAAGCAGAAACGCTCAACCGACTCACTCTCCTGCAAAGGTCAAGAAGAGGCCTGACAACATTAAAGACTATTTATCTTACACTCATAGTAGCAATAACTTTCTTATCTGATATTTTGTAAAGTTGGTGAGCATAGTTAATGTATCAAGTGGCTCAACAGTTAGATATTTTGTAAAACCTATTTGTATATATTCCCCCTCGCACAAAATTGGAAGGGGTTGTTGTTGGTTTTGTTGTTCTCTTATGAAGAAATGAGAAATCGGCTGTAATTTGCAGAAGGATGTTATAAATAAAGCTTGGAGTTTACAGGAACTGAGTCTTACTAGTGCATGCTGTGATTGGAACCATTGAATGCTACAGGATTCTAGTGCTATGACTTGATATAATAAGTGTTTCTCTATCTCTGATAATGTTTCTGTTATTTGTTTTAACGCATAACTCTCACATGTTGCTCTAAATCTAGGAAAGAAAGAAAAAGAATAGCTCAGGATTTGTCCATGGAGACACCCTGATCTCAATCTATCTTCACTATAAATGTTTTTCATAACTTTCAGCTGTTTAAATTGGAATTCTTAATTGCTCCAATAAGCTCTGAATACCTCACAGTCACTATTTGGTAATTCATTTATGCTACTAAGTAGAGATTGTCGGTCAAATTGATATCACACTGTCAGTAACTTCACATCCCATTGTTTCACTCACTAAATCGGAAATTATATTAGCAATAGCCATCTAGCCTTGCAGCAAAACTCTCTCCATCACAGGCACCAGGACAATCTCATTTTTCTGACTCCATATGCCCGATGGATTAGCATCTTCTGAACTCTTCATGCCCTTCTTACAACAAAATTTCATCAACCAAAGTCTCAAATAGGAAACTGAAACTTTAAACTAGCCTAAGATACTCACAAAGCATAGCTGAAAATTAAAGAGAGAGCCCTCTCTAAATTATAGATAGGCTAGGATCTATAATCCAAAGGTTGGTTAGTGGTTACCTCGGCCGTATTCCCTTGGGAGTCATAGGGAACAACCTGCGTGTTAACATAAATGGCGACTCCACTGGGGACAACCTCAGGATTTTCTAATTACTGTATATCTCCTAAAGCTACAGGTGAAGCCTGAAAGTTAGCTAGGAAGCCTCGAAAACTGTTTCTATTTTACATTAGCAAGTTTACATAGAAGCTGCTTCAGTCTATCTTCATACTAGCTTTAGGACATACGCAGCCATTCCAAAATCTTGTCTAGTCCTTGCAGACACAAGAAAATCCTAAAAATACTTAAAAAACAATTCTGAAGCTGGCTCCCAAGAAGAATCAGCGGTATACAAGGTCCAATCCTGACCCTAACCCACCAACTGTTTTTGAAAATCCTAACACAATCCCTAAAAACATTAGGAAGCAACAAAAGCAAGAAAACCCTTCTGACTTGAGCCCTGAGACAGCCTACCTTAATCCCGTTCTCACTCCAATCAAGGTCCTATTCCGGTCTACCCCTGGCTCCCCTAGTTCACCATCTACATCTCAAAGCCCTCCTTTCACACCTTCATCCACTTCACATGTTCCCTTGACCAACACTGCAGTCTCTGCCATACCTATTACTCCCATTATCCCAGTAGTCCCTATTGTCCAGGTTAAGCCTATAAACCCTACAAATATGGCCAATAGATATGCACCCCTGCAGTTACCTGCTAACGCTGCAACCCTACCTCATGACTACCAATCCAAAATCTCATACTTTGACTCCACTGGCCCTTTCACAGCCATTCAACATGCCAGAAGAATGCAAGATCATTTTGAGAACTATGAAATTGATGATGATAGTGTAAGAATGAGAATTTTTGTTCAGAGCCTGATAGGGGATGTAAGAACCTCGTTTAGGTCAGTCACTGCAAATACCATAACAACTCCCGATGAGCTTTACCATGCCTTTACTAACAGATGGGAAAAGAAGAAATATCCCTTGCACATACTGGGTGAATACGATACAATCAAACGTGGTCCTCAAGAGACCATTTTGGAGTATTGTGCAAGGTTCAACAATGTATATAATGCCATACCACAGAATTTAAGACCTCCTCCTGATTTAGCTCTATACAAATTCCCTGATGGTTTTGACCCTGACATGGCATATTAGTTGAAGGAAAGAGCCCCTGAAACCCTTGAGGATGCACAAAAATTTGCTGTCACAGTGGGGGCTAACCTAATTGCCAAGAGGAACAGGGCAAGATTGGAAAAGAGAACCACCTTCAAAGAAGAACCCTCAGTCTTTTATCAAAAACTGGATGCAATATTAACTGGTATGAAGAGGTTGGGTGACCGAGTGGAATCTGTGGAGAGAAAGTCATCATGGGAAGCACCACAAAGTAACCCTATCAGGAACCCAAATTTTAGGAGAAATCAAAACCCAAACATTAGCAAGGACAGTTCTGATCCAGAGATAAGACCACCCTTCCAGGAAAACTATACTGATGCATCCACTTCAAATGAGCAAGTAGATGACACCCACATTAACCTAATGGGCCTAAATGATGAGCAGCAAGTTTTCCTAAGTCATGAAGACCACGAGGAGGATGACATTAATCAGTTCCAAACCAAGTCAGGCGAGTCATTTGACTTTAAACAAGGTTATGACACAGCTGTTTATGAAGTTCACAAGCAATACAAGCTAAGAAGCAGAACTGTAAATATAACACAGCCTGAAAAAGAAAAGGGTAGCCTCCAACCTAAAAAAGCCATAGTTACAGAACCACAGGACAAAACTGATTCAGTTACAAATAAAATAACCATTGAAGAAATAACTGAACTATCTCCCTCAACACAAAAGCCAATGGTTGCACCGCCTTCGCACCCTAATCCAATTAATACTCCTCAAGAGATGAGCAACAAGGATAGGTCCCAAGAACAAGACAAGAATCAAGAGGAAAACTCAATAAACAAGGAAAAGATTGTCACCCACAATACAAAGATCCAAACTGAAAGACCTTTTGACCTAGAAGCTGAAATTGGCAAATTGAAGATAGCTATTCCTCTTTTAGAATTAGCCAAGCATGACATATACGAACAACAAATCAAGAACTCTCTTCAACTTACTCGTAATAAAGATAATGTCAATGTGTTAGATGATACCCCAGAATTGCTTTTTGGTCCAGAGGTTGATGGGAAGATAGCAGTTACAGGGATCTTACCTTTCTATGTCAGTTTGCATGTTCATGACAAGATACTACATAATGCAATGTTTGATTCAGGCGCCTCTCACAACCTTATGCCTAATCAATGATGGAGAGGCTCAACCTAGACATTACAAGACCTTATAAGGATCTATTTTCATTTGACTCCAGCCAGGTAAAATGTCTAGGCTTAATAAAGGATCTTTGTGTGTCACTGGTCCAGTACCCAAACAAAACAATTCTAATGGATGTTGTAGTGGCTGATATCCCACCCAAATATGGAATGATGTTATCAAGATCATGGGGGGCTAAACTCCAAGGTTCCCTACAATTAGACATGTCATATGCCACCATATTGGTCTTTGGTCAACCTAAGAGGCTATATAGAGAGTCACTTATGAAATACATGGTCAGCAATGAAGACAGACCTCAAAACTTTCCCATATATGTTGTTCATTCTGACATAGACTCCTATATTCTCTTCAATGACAATACAGGTCCCACAAATGATGAAGAAATCCAGACAATTAAGCAAGATCATCATATAAATTAAGAAACTCCTGATCCAGAAATATTGGTTAAGGAGTCAACAAACAAAATTATTCAAAAGGACAAACCAAAGGTAAACCAACATCTCAAATTGCTGATGCCAAGTCCCACTACAGTTGACAACCCTTCCCTAAATCAAGAAGTTCTATGGTTCCTTGAATTTGATGGATGAGTCAACAAATTTGGGGCAGGGGTAGGGGTTTGGATACATAACAAACAAAACAATCATGCGGAAGGCCGAGCCTATAGATTGAACTTCAGGTGCACCAACAATCAGAATATGAAGCTCTCTTACTAGGACTTAAACTAGTAAAATCCTTACAGGCCATAAAAGTTTCAATCCTAGGAGACTCAGACCTAATCATCCAACAAGTAAAAGGAAACTTTGTCACTAATGACAAAATACTGAGATCTTATAGGTTTGCTGTTGCTGAAATCCTAAATTCCTTCACTTAATTCCAAATAACCAAAATTCCTAGAACGCTTAACCTTCATGCTCATAGTTTGGCCACATTTGCAGGCACTTGTAAGCTACCTTTTGAACGCCAGCATTACTTGCAGCTGAGGTAAAACACAGACCTTCTGTCCTAAACAATGTCAAGGATTTGCAAGTGTTTGAGGATGACAAAAAAATAAACAATTTCTTGACTCTACAGCAAGAATTTACAGGACTACGCATTGATACAGAGGCTGCAAGTGATTCACAAACACTAGTTGAACAAAACCACACAAATATCTCACTCGAAATAGCCAATCAAATGCTTTGTCCAACAAACTTTGACCAGGAGAAAATACAAGAACTTGAACAAGTTCATTCTGAGGAAATAGCTGATACTGAAGATGAAGTTATACAATGGAGAGGTAATTTTCTTCCAACAGGCCTAACTCCATTGGAGGACATTTTTGACTCAAATGATGTCCCTAGAAAACCAAAATTGCAGCCCCTTAATGCTGCTATTGAAGAATGAAACATTGGAACTATTGAAAAACCCAAGATAATTAAATTGTCTGCATCTTTACCACTTGATCAAAAGCCTAAATACATCGACCTCTTTAAAGAATTCCAAGATGTCTTTGCATGGAGTTATGAGGATTTAAAATCCTATGATACCTCCATCATTCAACATAAAATCCCTCTTAAGCCAAATCAGAAACCTTTTAAACAGAAATTGAGGAGGGTCAACCCTATGCTTCTCCCCTCAATTGAAAAAGAGGTACAAAAAATGTTTAAAGCTGGCATAATAGCACCAATCAGATTCTCAGAATGGATTTCAAATTTGGTCCCTACAAGAAAGAAAACTAGTGAAATCAGGCTTTGTGTTGATCTAAGGAACTTAAATCAAGTGTCCCTAAAAGATAATTACCCCTTACCCAAGATGGATCACATCTTGCAAAGAGTAGTGGGGGCCTCAAGAATCTCTCTACTTGACGGATTCTCAGGTTTCAACCAGATCCTAGTTGACCCTGATGATGAGGACAAAACAACATTTACAACCCCATGGGGAACCTTCAAAAATGTCAAAATTCCTTTTGGGTTAAAAAATGCAGGAGCAACCTTTCAAAGGGCAATGGATATTGCCTTTGCCAAAGAAATCCATGATTTCCTTGTCATCTACTTGGACGACCTTACACCTTTCTCAAAGTCTGACCAAGAACATGTGAAACATCTAAGGCAAATATTCACAACTTGCAGGAAATATGGAATTTCCTTAAATCCCAAGAAATCCCTGTTTGGTTTGGAAGAAGGTAAGTTGTTAGGTCATATCATTTCAAAGGATGGCATTAGGATTGACCTAGACAGGATACAGGCCATCTTGCAAATGCCCCAACCAAAGAACATCAAATAATTACAAGCATTCCTGGGAAAGATCAACTTCCTCAGGAGATTCATCCCAAATTTGGCAGAATTAAGCAGATTACTAAATAACCTGCTGAAAAAGGATTCAAAGGTGAAATGGAGAGTAGAAGCAAATCAAGCATTTGAAGGAATAAAGTTGGCCCTTACACAAACTCCAGTCTTAACAAATCCTCAATTTGAAAAAGAGTTTATCATCTTCTCTTTTGCTTCCCAGCATACTATTGCTGCTGTCCTATTACAGAAAGATGACCAAGGAAATGAGACCTATTGCATTCTTTAGTAGAGCTCTCAGAGATGCGCCCCCAAAATATCATATCATGGAAAAGCAATCATATGCCTTGGTCAAAGCCATCAAATACTTTAGAATCTATATCCTATACTCCCATGTTATAGCTTATGTACCAAGTCCCATTGTCAAAGACATACTCACTAAAGAGAACTTGGAGGGCAGAAGAGGAAAATGGATTGCCAACATCTTAGAATTTGACATTGAAATAAAACCTACAAAATTGGTAAAAGGGCAAGGTTTGGCTAAATTAATATCTGAAACAAATTTCCAAGCCTTGGACATCAACCAACTGGACAGTGAATCGGAGCTGGCGACTCCAAAGATCAATGTAGCCTTTGAACAATCTCTGTGGTATGTTGATATCTGTTATATATTGCAAAACCTGTGTGCTCCCCCGGGATTGTCCAGAACTAAATGTAGGTTCTTAAAAATGAAAGCCTCAAGATTTTGTGTAATAGAGGGCAATTTGCTTTGGAAAAACCATGAGGGTATATTGCTAAACTGCTTAATTGAAGATGAGGCTAACAATGTCATAAAAGAATATCATGCAGGTGATTGTGGTGGAAATTTGTATTGGAAGTCCACTGTGGATAAAATACTAAGGGCTGGTTACTACTGGCCCACTTTGTTCGCTGATGTAAAACGTTTCACCACCTCATGCCATAAGTGTCAAATATTTGAGGGAAAGAGAAAGTTACTACCACTCCCTTTGAGGCCTATTGCAACAGAAAGACCTTTTCAGCAATGGGGTTTGGAATTCATTGGGGAAATTCATCCCTCATCCTTAGGCCATCATAGATGGATCCTCACAGCCACAGACTACTTCACCAAATGGATCGAGGCCATCCCATGTAGACAGGAAAATGATTCAGTAATCATTCAGTTTTTGGAGAACAACATGTTGTCTAGATTTGGTTGTCCCAACAAGATAATAGAAGACAATGCTACTGCTTTCAGATCCAAGAAAATGGTGAATTTCTGCCACAAATTTCATATTACTTTGGGTCATTCCACCGCATACTACCCTCAAGGAAATGGCCTAGCTGAATAATCAAATAAAAGTCTGATAAAAATCATCAAGAAGGTGTTGGAAGAAAATAAGAAGAATTGGCATAAGAAACTTGTGA
>APFE030903189.1:2995-32845 GCA_000404065.3 Pinus taeda | reverse complement strand
ACCTTTGAATTTGTTGCCTATATACATCATGTTTGGCAAGTTCTGAGAGGGGAATGGATATCTTGAGTTTTCCAATCTCTGCTTCTAAACTGCATGGTTTTTCCAATGAGTTCTTGGTGTTGATAGCGACAGATTTCTCTTTTTCAGGCATACTCTCTATGTTTTCTTTTGGAATGTCAGTGTTATGATGAATGACAGTTTGTTGTATTTCTGCTTTGGGAGGATTTTTTGGAGTGCCGTTCAGATTTTCTTTTGGGGAGAAAGGAGGTAGAGGCCAATCAATAGGAGGTTGTGTGTCTGTTCTATCCTCCACAGTTACCTGATGCGGGCTTGGGACAGAGCTATCAGCGGGTTGAGTTATGGTGTCTTTTCCTTTAATTTTGTTGGGTTGTTTGCTATCTTTTGTTTTTCTAGATGCGGGGACATCAATGGTCCTTGTTCTCAATTTGTATTGTTTGTGTACCTCGTACACAGCAGTATCATAGCCTTGTTTGAAATTGAAAGACTCTCCCGACTTAGTGTGAAATTGTTTTACATCAGGGTATTCTCGGTCCTCTTTAGTAAGAAAGATTTGCTGTTCATTTTCCGAATCTATCAGGTTCATATGAGTCCCATCTGTGGGCTCACTGGATGTAGATGCGTCCACATAGTTTTCTTGGAAAGGAGGCCTAATATCATGGTCAGGACTGGCCCTTCCAGCGTTTGTGTTTTGAGTTTTTCTGAAGTTTGGGTTCCTTATGGCATTGGGTTGTTGGCCTTCCCATGAAGTTTCCCTCTCAACATTGTCTACTCTATCTCCCAGCCTGTGGATGCCACTGATGATAGCATCTAGCTTCTGACCGAAGGCTGAGGGTTCTTCCTTGAAGGTGGTTCTTCTCTTAGTTCTGGCTCTGTTTCTTTTAGAAATTAGATTTGCCTCCACACTAACAGCAACATCTTGCATTTCTGCAAGGCTTTGAGGGGCTCTTTCCCTTAACTGATATGCCATTTCAGCATCAAAGCCATCAGGGAATTTGTACAAAGCGAGATCAGGTGGAGGTCTTAAATTTTGTGGTATTGCATTGTAAACATTATTAAACCTTGCGCAGTAATTCAAAACCGTTTCCTGAGGTCCTCTTTTGATAGTATCATACTCAGATAATATATGTAGGGGATCTTTATTTTTCTCCCATTTGTTAATAAATGTCTGGTATAAGGCTTTAGGGTTTAATATGGAATTGGGTGTAAGTGCCCTAAACCAGGTTCTCACACCACCGGTCAAACTTTGGACAAAAATCTTCATTCTCACACTGTCATCATCAATTTCATAACTCTCGAAGTAATCCTTCATTTTCTTTGTATGCTGTAGGGCAGTGCAGGAGTTTGTGCCATCAAAATATGAAATTTTTGTCTGGTAGTCCTGAGGCATAGCCCCGGGATTAGCAGGCAGCTGTAAGGGCGCATATCTATTAGCCATGATAATGGGGATAAGTGGAAAAATTGGGGCAACTGGGATAACAGGAACGACCGGGGTAGAAGGAGTAGTAGTGGTAGTAGGAGTACAGGATGGGGGTGTAGAAGAGCTGCTTGGAGAAGGAGGTGATGAATCAGGGGAACTTGGGGTTGACAGAAATAGAACTTTGACAGGGGTTGGAACACTGCTTGGCTGAACTGTTTCAGGACTCACAGCAGTTGGGTCTTCTTGTTGCTTTTGTTTTCTAACGATCTTAGGGATTAAATTCGGATTTTCAAAAGCAGCTGGGCGATTGGGATCAGGATTTGATCTTGTATGACGCGTTTGATTTTTAGGAGCCAACTTCTAATCTATTTTTGGGAATTTTTTCTAAAATCATAGGTTTACCGAGACTTTCAAACGTCGGTTTCTTCCTCTATGGAGTTGCAGACTAGTTTAGTGAGATTATCTGAGGAAGTCCCCAGTGGAGTCGCCATTATGTTATCCCGTAGCGATGTCCCTAGGCTCCTGTAGGGATACGGCCGAGGTAACCACAAACCAATCTTTGGATTGCAGGTTCTAGCCCACCTGCAACCAGAGAGGGCTCTCTCTTAATGATATAACTTTGTTGCTGATGATTTTAGGCTAGTTGTCGGGTTCAGGGGTTTTGATTTTTTGTTTGGATGGAAGATGTATGCCAGGTAGAAAATTCCAAGTAGAGAGGTAAGGTAAAGTGTGATAAGTTTCAAGCCATTAGGCATGGAGTCATGGATTAAGGCTTGCTGGTGCATTTTCTTGGTCACCAGAGGATTGTGGAGCGGGATAGCCACACATGGAACAATTATCAATTTGTTGAAAGGATGGAATGATGGTCAGGGATGAAAGGCAATTAAGAATCTTTCATCAAAACTGACAGGGAGGAGAAGTGAATGAATGGTTATCTAGGAGCAGTTAAGAATTCCTAAACTATCATTCGTATGTGAAAGAAACAACGTAAACAAGATCATTTAAGTATGTATGTTCATAACTATTCCTGATGAAAACATGAAAAATTGCAGAAATTGAGCCTAAGGTGCAGCTAAGCAAATCCTAAGCTATTCTTCTTTTCTGCAAATTAGAGGGCGGATTTCTGATAAAACAAACATGAATAAAACTAACAAAGTTAAGAAACACTTATTGAACCATGTCGAAGCATAGGAATTCCACAATCACTCCTCAGCCAATTAAACACAGCAGACAGTTTCAGGATCCATGCTTTCAGCAGTCTTTAATTATAGAAAGCATCACAGTTACAGTGCGAGTCTCTGCTTGAGAGAAAGATCGGAATAACAAAGATCAAGCTACTGATCAACCAACCAACCCCTTCTCCATTTTTTCAGGGTGGTATATATAAGCAAAATATTTGAAGTCATTTATTACAATTGACCTAAACAGGTCTGCCGAAAAAAGCTTTTTCTAAAACCTAATTGTTGCTGGAATTAAATGCAAGTAAGTCCTTTGGGCTGTGCTAGAGGAAACTGAATCAAGTTGAGTTGATGAGGTGTCCTATGTAACTTGGTGCAGTGGTTCTTTTCATAACTGTGCATTGAGTTCTAGTCCACTGATCTTTTGTGAGTTTAATGTGCAGTCATTCATGCTGGTGAGCCTTCAATGCGTCTTCAATTGCTTCTTGACTTTCAGAGCTTTCGTTTTAATGTTGGATTTGCCTCGAGCCCTGAGAAAATCTCCTCTGATACACTTTGCCGCTACATTGATGATCTTCGCTGCTTCATGGTACTCTTTGACATGCTTTTTGTCTGCATATTTGATTTGATATTCTTTAATCTCTGTTCCTGGTCTCTCTTTGTCTTCAAATTCGTTTAATTTGGCAAAATCGGGCAATTTCGGGCTTTTTCGGTGCAAAAAGGGCCAAGGAATCAAAAGATTCCCTAAGGATTCGCCAATATGGATCCTCCTTGAGTGAAGCGGATCTTCACCTAGGCTAATGATATGGAGAATGATGAAACTAAGAGATATCAAGCAGATCTTGACCTCTTTTTGGGGAAATTAGTCAATGATTTAGGGAAGAGGAAGAAACGAAAGTTAGTTATGTCTGATTTGAGCTCCTTCACATGAAATTGCCTGATGATTGTGACCTAAGTAGGGATGATAATTTGAAAACATAGAATTGATCAGAAATCAAGATTCTGCAACCTCAAAACTACCTACCCAGCCTACTTACCTAACATTTTTTCTTCTTTTGATTTGGGTGCACTTAGACTTGCAGACACAACATTTCAATTATTTCTTTTTATGCCTTCCTATCCACGAACTACCCTTATTTCTTCCAAGGGCCCAGATTAAGCAGTTGGGCTCCTTTGATTCTCCACCTATCTAAGAATCTGCCAAGATTAAGCTGTTTGGACATATTTTCATTCTCTATATTCTAAAATAGGAAATTGAAACCTAGGGAGACCAAGATTAGGCTGTTTGGACCTCCCTTTAGCTGAAAATTCTACAAAATTGGAATGACTCCTCAAAATTGGAAAGCAGTTAGATGGACTTTGAGTAGCATTCTTTCCTTGGTGACTGTTTAGCAAATATGGAGCATTGTAGCATGCAAAGTATGACATATTTGGCCTGTAAAAATGTAAATCATGAAATATGAGTAACCTGTTGCAGCAGGAGGCTAACACATGGATAGTCTAGATCTGAATGCTAACAATGTAAATGTTTTGATTAGGGTATGACTGAAGTCTGGAATAGTTGTGATGTTTTAATTTAGTATTTGCATATCTGTATGTTGGTTCTCTTTGGTAAAAACACATATACATGCTAGTTCATCACATTGAAGTAGCGTATACATTATGAAATATGATGTTTGAAGTTGCAGTTGGTTCTGGTTGTTGATGCAGAGTTTTGGGTTCTGCTTTGTGTTCTGGTGACAGTGTTCTGAATGTTTAGATTGATTGATTGTTATTTACTTCAGTGATGATGGCTTTTTAGTGATTGGTTGATTCAGAGATTGATGATTGAGTTTCAATGATTGGTTGATGCAGATTTATTTGATGGTTGTATTACAGTAGTGATTGATTTTGAGATTTAATAATGCTGATGGGTCTAGTATGAAAATTGGATGAAACGAAGCCTTCAGATTGTGGTGTTGTGTTCTAGGAGTATCTAGTCTAAAAATTTATGAAACGTGGTCCCTGGAGGAAGAGAGAAGGTCGTAGCCTTCTGTAGGTTGGCAACTACGTATTGGTAAACATATCGCCTAGTACAAGAGCCAGGGAGTTGGAGCTCCCTTCTAGTAGCAACTAGAAAACGAGTGAAGGTTGGAGCCTTTTGTAGGCCAGTGCCTATGTACTCGTAAACAAATTGGGTAGTACAAGAGCTAGGGGGTTGTAGCTCCCTTCTAGTAGAAGCTAGAGAATGAGAGAAGGTTGTAGCCTTCTGCAAGTGGGTGCCTACGTACTGGTATGATTCTGCACTAGTACAAGATTATGAACAAGTTTTTCTTATATTGAAAGAAGACAACATCAGGTGGTTTTTGTCCCACATTGGGTTTCCACCTTAAATCTTGGTGTTCATGTGTGTTGCTTATGTGTGATGGTTTATTCTGTTATTATTGCACATGGTTACTGTTTATATGGTTAATGAAGTACTGATGCATTGATTAAATATCAACATATGATGAATTAACTGAACCATAAGTTTGTTGTATATACGTTGGTTGCTTTAAAGACAATTGCATGTACACGTGAGTTACCTTCATTGAAGTAGCATATATAAATTTGAGTATGAAAAGAAAAAGTTATTATTTGACTAACACTGATTCTGCCCACTATCTTGATATTATTTCCAATAGAAAAGACATAACTGAATCGAATCATCATCAAGGGAGTTTGATGAACACCACATATGATAAATCATGACATGCATCGATGGGTCTTCTCCAAGATTCCCATTGAATTTTGGGATATCAAAAGGAAATTTCATAGGAATAATGAACCACCAAGGAAAATGAATAATATGATCATTAGTGATCTGAGTCAAATTGGGAAATTTGAGAGTTTCCATAAATGGAAACTACCTGTTAAAATTCGGTGTAGGATAACTTGGATAAGAGGGAATAGCGTGAGAAACAGGTATCTACGCTCCATGATAGAGAGGGTTCTAATAAAGAGGAACCCCGACACTAGAATAAGGAGTATTCTAATAACCATCATACACATAACCTTGTTGTCCAACTCCATGGTAACCTTATAAATGTTGGAGAGGATGGGTTTGTACTAGTTGGAAGTGATAGGGAACTTGAGGAATGCCCTAATAAGGCTAATACTGTTGCCCCATGGGATTTTTCATCATCCCAACATAAGGTGGATTTGGTGGAGTTTATGCCATACTATAAGCAATCTATTATACTAGAATTTGAGGAATAGCTTGTCCAAGTCATTAAGATGGTAGGGCACCTTGTAAAGGCTAGGTAAGTGGAACTTAGTGGGTACAAGATACCGTTAAATTAGGTCGAGTCATAGTTACATCCTGTAAAGGTTGGCTTACATGAATTTGAGCTTGTAGAATAACAGATTGATAAGTAGGCATTTGAGATGTGGATGAAACGAATTGAGAATTCAAAAATTGATCCATAATTGAACTAGGTTTTATGGGAAAAGTAGGTTTCCAAACATTAGAATCCATTCTAGAACATGGAGGATTTAGATAAGGATGAGCACCAATTTGAGGTATACTAATAATAGGTTTCTCTGCTGCTAAAGGAGGATTGGATTATGGAGGCAATTACCCCCCTTATAGAGGGTACCCAACACTAGGAGAGTTAGGTTGTTGAAGGTAACCAATCCTACTAACATAAGGGCCAACTTGTTGTTCAACTATAGGTGTAGGTGGAGGAGAAAGAGCAGGTTGTATAGTGATCATTAACGAAGTGCCATATGGAATTCCATAAATAGGTAACAAGGGAGAGGTCCATGGATTGGATATCGCACTAGAGAAGGTACCAGATAATGACTGATAATGAGGTGGGACATATGGGACATCGTGCATACGTGCCTCTAGTGATGTCACAAACATGGATGAAGAAGAAACACCAGTTGTCTCAACCATAGTGGTGGACACAAAATTGGAAACCATAGCAGATTCAATCATGGTTAACTCTCCCAAAGACGATTTCCATGAGAAACTCATAGGAGAGTGGGAAGAATCAAGTAAAGGATTTTTTGTTGGAGTTTGAATAGGTGGAAGAGGGTGAGCTTGATAAAAATGGAGTCCACTCAAATGAATAAGACGAGAGGGACGACATTCTTCCTGTGGGATCTCTTCGATACTCACAAGACTGAGTGGACGGGGTTCACTGCCAGGTCCAAGATATATATTTTTTGGTTGTTCCTGAAAAATAGGAAGAGAAGAGGGAAGTAATGAAATAATAGGTCAAGATGAATGAGGTAGCTCAGGTTGAAAAACCTTAGGTAATAAATTCACTAATTCAGTAAATTCAGATTCAATCACCTTAGGCAACAAAGTCTCAAGTATTTTAATTTCAACTTTGTCAAATTCACTAGTGAATGATGAAGTAATCTCAAGCTCAATACTCAAAGGAAAAGATGATTTTGGTAGACCATATTCAGGAGGAGGACCGGAAGTAGTTCCTAAAGTTCTTGATTCAGTAGTTTACATCTTCTTATGCTTTTGACGATGTCCAAGAGTAGCATATGGTATAAGAGGAGGCTTATGTTGCATTGCACATGAATGAAGAAGATAAGGGGCATGTTATTCGACATTGGATTAATAAATTTTAATAAGTAACACAAAAAAGGGTAATACTAGGCATAAAGGTTTACCAAGCAACCATGAAATGGAATATACACCTTAGCGAACTAAGGACTTAATGTACACATAGGAAATCTCCCTGAATGGTTTGTTCGGTGTATCATAGTATACAAGGAAGCTGACTGAGTTAACAATGGTGAGGATAACAACCTATGGTGGACTTCCAAAATATACTCAATAGTATGTGGAAGTGCAGTCCATAGTAACGTTGCCTAATGTGTAATAATTCAATAAGAGCATTCCCATATACTTTTCATGCATGGAGCGCCATCCAATATACCCAAAGGTATGCATAATATGATCTGATACACTTACCTACGTGGAATGGGATATCACCCCTAGGATACAATGTTCGAAAATAATGACATATCCCACGTTTAATGATGTCAGAAAACATCTCTAGCCTATACCTCTAAATGTTTGCAGTAATGTGACAAATTCTCCTTAGGTTGATTCAAAACATTTTAAAGTTTATCTTTGATTAAGTTTCAATTTCATGGCTCACTGTGAGTTTGACCTGAGTATCCTAAAATTCAAGCTATCATGAAAAAATGGAAACTTCCACTTTCAATGAGAATCTATCTCAAGGAGGGAAGAGACAAAGAATATGCAACAAACAATAACTAAGTGAACTTCCCTAAAATGTAACTGTTCCAATTCAAATTTACTCACAAAACCCTAGATGCAAATGCAAGGAGATTTTTCTTTTCAATTTCCTTTTAGTTTCCAAAATGAGGGAAAACTAAGACGCATATCTAATCACTGATAAAATCAAACTTTTCATAATGATGACTAGAACACAAATTCTTTCAAGTACTTAATGACCAAGCAAATTAGTTTGCTAATGACCAAATGACAAGAACAAAGGAAAATCTAAACAAATTCTCATCAAATGCAATAAAAACCACAAGAATACCATATGGAGGCTTTTGAGAGACAACAAGACACTAAGGGACACAAGGAAGATTGTTCGGTGTAGGAATTGCACTTAAGTAAACTCCTCAACACTTAATTGTCAACTCGGGGGTTTCATAAACTTAGAGACGAAGCACAGGAAATGCAAAAAGTGGTATGAACTTTTCCTATTCCTAATCCTACTTCTAAAAGGAAATGTTGCAAAATCAAACAAAAAACAATCTTAAAGGAAATTGACACCAAGGCAACCCTAGTGCTGGAATGTAAAAGAACAATTTGCAAGTAAATCAAGTAAAGGAACTTTCGCACAATTGAAAGCAATATTAAATGCTAGAATGAAATGCTATGTTTATCTTCAGATAAATGGATAACAACCTGATAAGTGGGCCCTTGAAAAGATCTATTTCCCAATTGATTTTCCTTCTACACAAACAACCTATTCTTGTACTATTGCAATATGCTTGCACTAGTGCAGGTACAGTACCTCTGTGCAAAAATATATTTTACCTTCCTTACTAAAGATTTATGTCTTTGTGGAGGTGCTCTAAGCCCCAGGGCTTAGAGAACTCTGTTTTTGTGACAAGAGATCAACTATTGCACTGAGGCAAAGTTTTCTTCACCAAAGTTTTTGATTTACTTTCGAAAGGATTGAAAGACATGCTGAAAAGAATTGCAAGTGCAAACAAAATTTTGAGATAAATTATCTATGGAAAAGAAATTTTTAAATTAATTGAACCTTGCAATGAAAGTAAGAATCATAAAATGAAAGAAATTGAAAGTAATCAAAGTAGTAGTCAAAGTAATCTGCATCTATCAGCTAGCTTCGACAATCCACTTATAATATTTCTGCTCCTTGGTCATAAGTCATAAAGTGCAAATGTTTGCGAAAAATTCATGTAATCATTCTCATATCCTTCACAAATGTGCTCTTAATGTTAAGGAAGATTACTGAAATTAGTAATGCATTTTCTTGCAAAAAATAACTGAAATGATAAGCAGGAAAATAAATGTGACGTTTGCTATGAAATAAATAACTAAACCTGAGTGCAGGAAACTACATGCACTGGTATAGGAAGAGACTTCCTGAATGACCCAAGCAGAGGTAAACCAAGACAAGAATTTGGAGTAAAGGAATTATAGAAAATAAATAAACTCAATCAAATTCCAAACCACAGATCTGTTCACACTTAACTAAGAAATAAATTTAGATCAGAACTCTGAAATAAATACAAGAATCATTCAAATCACGCAAATGAAAATAAATGTTTACACAGAGCTTTCAAATGCTGAAAGCACAAGGGTAAATGAGCTGGGTTGGCTAGGCCCTAGCCAACCATCTCATTTCTTGTTTCAGCACTCAAGTACGCATAAAATATAAGTTAGACACAACATGTGAATAACTTGGTGAGTTCCTGGTATTAACTGATCGACAAATATACATGATGGTGCAATTCTAGCCCAGAGCCGAGAGAAATACAAATTACACGACGAATGGAATTACAACTTAAGGGTCACTAGCTTATTTCTACCTACAGTCTATATTTTATACATTCTTTCGGCCTTAGCTGTATTCTACTAATTACAACCCTTTTCCTATTCAGGCCTTTCGGCCCAACGGACTAACAACCAATCATTACAAAATCAGCTAATAGTTATAATAGAATGCAAACATCGCTGGCTATAGACCATCCTTGGAAAATATCCATAATTATGCGCCACCAATATCCATCTTTAGTTAGTCTGCTACCAAACTAGGAGTCATGGATCAAAATGTTTGTGTGGAAGGATTCAACTCATGGAGATCTCAGAACAATCATCGTTGGCGGTGTAGGAATTTGCCTGCACTGATTATGCTAACTCATAATTAACACTTAGTTTCTCAATTACTTCTAGGAAATTAAACATAAGTTACAAGAGGTACTTAATAGGCATGGAATCTACGTAAAATGATTAATAAAAACTTTAATAAATCTTAATATAAAATTCGAAGCATATGTAGGAATAGATAGTTATCTTGGACTACTACAGGAAAGAGAGGGTTAAGTAGAGATAAAACAGAGGTCAAATTTTATGGAAATGGGATAAAAATAGAGAAATTTGGGACACCAACATCCTCCCATCCCTAAGTTGTTGTGTGTGCTCACACAAAATTTTACCTTCTGCAAAAAATCCTCCAAATGAGTGGCCAGCTCTCAATCCTCAACTTCAATGCTTATTCCTACTTTCATTATCTTCGGCTTTTTACCTCAGGCTCTTTTCAGCTGATTAGTCACCTTCTTGAGGTGTTTGTAGTATTCGAAAGCCCGATACTTCCATACTTTTACTTGTTGTTTCCGCTTTTTGACGTCTGTGAGCAACTCTACCTCGCTTTGCTTTTGCCAATTTTTCTCCTTCATGACCTGGTTTAAAGCCTCTAGGTCATGAACTTGTTGCTCCAATTCTACTATTCGGCTTTTGAGTTAGAGAGTAGAGGGTTCCATGCTCAGATCTTTTGGTAGAAATATCTTCTCTGCAACTGACTCGAAACAAGTCCCATCATTGTCAAGGTCAAGGTCGTCCATTGTCTGCATTATGATGTCACCAAAAGTAGTTGCGCTCGAGGTTTCCTTGTAGCTGAGGGTTTTGATGCCCTCCATAGCCTTTGTGCCAAGGGTTCCATTATCTTGTGCACTCAACTCGTGAGGGTTTTCAATGCCCTGATCTTCCAATTCTTCAGGGGATTCAATACCCTGTCCATTTAAACCAACAGGGGTTTTAGTACCCTATTCTTCAAAAACACTAGGGGCTTCAGTACCCCATTCCTCAAAAGCATTGAGGGTTTGAATGTCTTGTTCATGGAAATTATCGAGGGTCTCCATATGTTGTACCTCCTCATCCTCATAACCCTCTGCTTGGACTTCACCTGCACTCGGTGTCATCTTCCTCTTTCTTAATCTGTGGATAGAGGTAGACAACAATATGTTGTCTTCCGCATTCTCTTTGTCTGCCATAGTGTGGGTTGCTGCATCTACAAGCATTGAAAGATGATGATCTTTGGGGGAAACTTGGGGTGACTCATCAAGCATAATCTGAGATCTTGATTGGTTCATCCCTTAAGAGACAGTCTTTTTCCTCATCGATGTTTTGATTTTTATTTTCTTTGCCGAGGGTGGAGTGTTTTCGAAAAACCTCTTTTTGGCTTGCACTTATGTGCTTTTACCTTTTTACTCTACAGGGGACGATGTCTCTACCTTCCTTTTCTTGTTTGTACTCTTGCTAGCAGACTTTCCTACACTCCTTGCTCAAAAATCCTTCAGGAATGCTTCCTAGTGTTATCACTCAAAATTTTCTCTAGAAGTTATTAGATTAAATGAAATAACTGAGGTAACCACAAACCAACATTTGGGCATAGACTCTAGCCAACCTAAGTCGAGAGAAGGCTTTCTCTATGATTTAGCTTTGTTTGATAGGATTTTAGGCTAGTTCTTAATGTTCAAGGGGTTTTTTATTTGTATTGAAGATTGGGTGGTGGGAATCTTTAAATAGATGGATAGGATGATGTCTCTAGTCCATTGGGCTATGGAGTCAACAAAATACTAGCAGGACTAGATTAATTAACTAGAGGGAATGTTCAAAAGGAAAGATAGGAGAGTAGAGTGCAGGTCTTTAGGCCAGAGAGGTGAAAAGTTTTTAACCAGGGTGAGAGACCAATTAAGAATTCTTAGACCGGGATTGAAACGAGGAACAAAGGGCAATCGAAAACAAAGGGCAATTAAGAATCCTTTGCTATAGATCACAAAGAAACAACCTAAACTGAGCAGCTAAGAATACTTTAACTTAGATTATCAGTAGAAAACATGTATTTGCCTAACTATTATAACAGAGTGTAATTAAACAAATTCTGATACAATACTCTAGATATGGAATTAAGATTCAAATAAACCTTATGGAAAACTTTAAGAAATAACAACAACGTGAGAAAATACTCGTCTACACTTCACTCTGCACATGAATCCTTTGAAATATCTGGTCTTTATTCATCAATCCAGCTTGCTGGCTCAGTTAATGCTCCGATGACTTTATAGTCTTTCGATCAAGAAATCTATAGAAATCTCTAAGAATCCACCCTACATACTTCAAATTGTGAAGTATTTATACTAAGGTTTTATTACAAATATCTCAAACTCACTTGAGATTGAATTTAGGAAATACAAAATACCTTCTCGCAAGAAGATAGAGGCAGCTATTGAACTGCTTTCATGTTGTGCCTTTTATTGTGGTATTGCTGGTTGTTATGGTTTGTTTCTATCTCTTTATGCTATTTTCTATTTAAATCATTACGTTGGAGGCTTTATTTACTTCAGGATTTCATCTGATACTCTCTGTCACTGATACTCTTTCACTCTGATGGCTTGTCATTATACTTTCTGTGTCTTTCCTTTTTACTGCACAATTTAACCTTTTACTGTGTTTTTCAATAGTAAATTCTCTTGTTTTTATGTGTATCGGCATTGGGAAGTGGATTTTGATCATGTCTCAGTATGATTTATTCATTTGTCTTCTAACTGCACCTCTGGTCTAGTTCCTCTATTTTGACTATCCATGTCTTTGTATAAGTGTTTTCTCCTTCACTTTGTGTGTAATTGTCTTCATCTTCAGTTCCTTGTATAATGGTTTTCTTCTTCTAAATATATGCTTTTAACCAGTTTCTTGTTGAGTCTTGGAGTAAACAAGTTCTTTGACTAGTATCAGAACTGTTTATCCAAGTTTCTGGTCTTTGGCGGATTATCCATAAAATTCAACAATAATTAAGAAAACATCGATCTGCTTGAACGGCACTTGATCGTTTCATTTCCATAGGGATCCCTACGGAAGGGTTCATGGCAGTGTTTTGGATGTGAATGGACGTGAAATTGCATTGCAGAGGCTCAGGGTGGCACTGAAGGGTTTTATGGGTTTACACTGTTAAGTGGGAAAAAGGCTTGAAAGCACAGGTTTTCAAGGTTTAAAGTCTAATGAGTGACTTTTTGAAAATGGTGAGGAAATTAATATTTTCAGAGGATAGGCAGTTTATCGAATCGACAGGGAAGCAATTTTAAGGGTTGTCGCACCGCTTTTGTTGCGTGGGCTGTTTTTAGGAGGGGTCACCCGATGTATGCCGATGCTTGACACGTAGCCATTGGGGGGTTAGGGAAAACCGCCGCCTTATCAGGTAGGTAAAGGTAGTCTATCGGGCTCGACCGATATGGTTGTGGTCTGTTAGCTCTGGGCGTTTGTGATCTGACGGTAGTCAGGGAGAGAAGCTGCGCGAAGGGAATGAACGAGAGTTGGGGGTTGGGGCAGCGGTTTTAATCACAATGGTTTGGGATTAGCTTAGGAATAAACCTTGCGCTAAGCAATCGGGTGAGGCTTAATTGTGGGATTAAGGAATCGGGTGAGGTTAATGATGGGATTAACTTAGCTTTACCGAGATTAGGTAAACTATGTAAAGTTGTATCGGGATATGGGTAATTCGTATAGTATTGATTAAAACTGAGGATTGGGGTATTTAATTAGGGATTTAGTTTATATACGGGAAAAGGGTTATATCATATTTATATAATAAAATTTAGGAATTAATATGAAATGAGTGGGTGGAGTGAGCTTTTCTTAAGTAAAAGGGTAACATGTAAGTATTTCTGCACTTTGCTTTATATACACTCAATACTTAGGATAAAAGGCTTTTGTGGGTTTTTTTAGTGGAAAGGGATTTACATGGGGGTGGTTTCACTTTTCTTAGGTAAATGGTGTTTAACCTTAGGAAAGGGGTTTTCTTAGGGTGATGAAGGGAAATGGATTTTATGAAGGGGATTGTAGCACTTGTGTCCATAAGTCATTAAGCCAAGTGTCCCGTCCCACCAAAAGTCGAAGAAATTCTCTGACCCTTTTTGATTTGTAGGATTTAAAGTACTTAGAATATACTTGAAGATAGGAAATTAGTAAGTAAAGGGGAAAAGTCAATGAGGGGGAGTTAATTACATGAACTTATAAACCTTTTCCTTTTCTTCCATAGTTGACCATACATGTTGAAATATGTATCTAAGCGTGATGCATGTGTTTTGATCCAATTAACTTTGTAGTTCAGTAACCTTTCTTCTACTTACCCATTTCTTACCTCTAACATATTTTCTTCATTTCTTCGGGTGCATTTAGGCTAGCAAACCCTTATTCATCTATCTTCTTTTGGAAAGTAATCTAGCTAATTCTAACCTTATATCATCCAAGGGCTCAAATTAAGCTTATGATCTCCTTTTATTTTCTCTACCTATCTAATGATTTGCCAAGATTAAACTGTTTGGTCAAATTTTTTTCTCTAATTTATAAACATAAAATTCAAAGCATGGAATAACCAATATTAAATAGTTTGACTACCATGGATTGTGGCATGAATAACAAGTTGCACACAATCATTCTTATGCATAAAAGTAAATAGTAGTGGCATTTAGACTTGCACACTTTCATGGTCTTTTTGTTTTGGGGTTCATATATTTTCATTTTCTTTTTGATATTCTCTTATTATTTTTGTCCTTTGATTTTTCTTTTAGGAAATAACCTCTTTTATTTTTTTTAATTTTTTTATAATATGGAAAACATTTGCAGAAAGCAAAGGTATGTACAATATTACAAGGCTTAGCCTTAGTCATTCAAAATTATGACTCCTATTGGTATAGCAACCTAACTGTGGCTCCACTTAGGGATGGCATTTCCTTGGGAAATGTAAAGAACTTTAGAGAATAGTAGCCTTTGAATTGTTGTTGATGTTGCCTTGCAAAGTGTCCTTCTATGAATCTGCATTATTGATACTTATGATAGTAAATATTTTAAAGCTTAGGGCCTTCTTCTCAGGCTTCAACCTCAAATATCACCATCCAATAATTAGGATATATAAGAGATTGGATATATTATTGGAGATATCACAAATACAATATATACAAATGAAAATTAGTAATTAGGTTCAAACTAATGTTTTAGCATTTGACCATTCACTAGCCCACCTTCTACATCTGTACCATCAATTTCTCTCAATAAGAAAGCATTACTTCCTCTATAAGCATAAATGACATAGGGACCTTTCCATAGGAAATCAAATTTCCCATGTTTTCCTTTATATTCCCTCCTCGAGTCCCACTTGAGAACTTTGTCACCAATGTAGAAATCTTCAGCCTTGGTTCTCTTATAAAAAAATCTTCTTAATCGTTTCTTGCACAACTTGAGACTTGACATAGACTTATTCTCTTGTTTGTTGTAGATGTATAGTTTGGTTGATTCTTATTTGGATACTATTTGGTTCAACTTATATTTGTTGAAGTATCTTCATTATTGATACTCCCAAAGAGGATGGAAAGACAACTTCCATTCCATAAACTAGTTGATAGGGAGAATTACCAATTGATTTCTTAGTAGTCAATCTGTCTGCCCATAAAGCATTAACTAGCTTTTTATTCCAAGTTTTATTATTGACCTTTAGTAACTTCTTGATGATGCTTACTAGGCTTTTGTTTGAGGATTTTTTCAATCCATTACCTTGAGGGTAATATGCTGTGCAATGGCCAAGGGTGATATGGTATTTATTGCAAAAATCTATCATTCTTTTGGATTTAAAGGATGTTGCATTATCAATAATCAGCTTAGTTGGACATCCAAATCTTGATAGAATATTGGTTTCAAGGAAGGTTATGATAACAGTATCTATGCTTGCCTTGAAGGTATGGCCTCTATCCATTTTGTGAAGTAGTCTATGGCTGTGAGGATCCATTTGTGTTGGGCAGAGGAGGGTGGGTGAATTTGACCAATGAATTCTAAACCCCATTGTTGAAAAGGTATTTCAATAGAGATTGGCTTGAGGGGTAAAGGTAAGAGATTTTTATTTCCCTCAAAAATTTGACATTTGTGATAGGAGGTCACATATTTTTTGACATCAGCAAACAGGGTAGGCCAGTAGAAACCAGCTCTAAGGATTTTATCTACAGTAGTCTTCTAGTAAAGGTGTCCTCCATAGTCACCTGCATGAAACTCTTGTAAAACTTTATCAGGTTATTCTTTTAATAAGAAATTGAGAAGGATATATTCATGATCTATCCAAAACAAAACATTGTCTAAGATACAAAATATTAAGGATTTCATCTTTAAAAACCTTCTTTTAGTCCTAGATAATTCAGGAGGAGCTTGTAAATTTAGTAAAATATAAACAATATCAGCATACCATGGTGATTCAAAAAAGGCCTCACTGATTAGTGGAGTCGCCATCTCCTCTTCATTATCTATTGTTGCAATAAAGTTAATATCCAAGGCCGGACAGTTCGATTCAGCCATGAGCTTGGCTAAACCTTGGCCCTTGATTAACTTTGTAGGTTTAATTTCTATATCATACTCTAAGATAGTAGCAATTCACTTTCCTCTCTTTGCATCAGGACCATCCTGAGTTAGGATGTCTTTTACTACTGAATTAGGAATGTAGGCTACTATGTGAGAATATAAGATGTATACCCTAAAATCTTTAATGGATTTGACTAAAGCGAAGGCCTGTTTTTCCATTATATTGTATTTCAATTGGGCATCTCTCAGGGCTTTCTAAAGAAATCAATGGGTTGTTCATAGCCCTAGTTATTTTTGTGTAATAGGATTGTAGCTATTGTGTTCTTTGAAGTAAAGGAAAACAAAATGAAATCCGTATCAAATTTAGGACTTATTAATACAAGTGTTTTAGTTAAGGCTAGTTTGATGTCTTCAAAAGATTTCTTAGCCTCAACAATCCATTTTATGGTGGTCTTTTTTCAACATATTGTTTAGTTATCTAATTAATTTTGTTAGGTTAGATATAACTCTTCTAACAAAATTGATTTTTCCTAAGAAAGCTTGTAATTCTCTAATGTTCCTATGGTGTTTTACTTGTAAGATGGCTTTGATTCTTGCAGGGTCTATTCTTATACCATCTTTCGAGATTATGTGGCCTAACAACTTTCCTTCCTCTAACACAAACAAGGACATTTTGGGGTTCAAGGAGATTCCAAACTTCCTACATTTATAAATACTTGCCTTAGATGATATAAATGTTGATTGTCAGACTTTGAAAAATAGAAATATCATCTAGATATATCATAAGGAAATCATGAATTTATTTAGCAAAGGCTATATCCATAGCCCTTTAGAAAGTGGCTCCTGCATTGATTAGCCCAAAAGGCATTTTCACATACATAAAAGTGCCCCAAGGAGTAGTAAAAGTAGTTTTGGGTTGGTCATCAAGATGAACTAAGATTTGATTATAACCAGAAAATCCATCCAACAATGAGATTCTAGTTGATCCAACTACTCCCTGTAAAATGTGATCCATTTTGGGGAAAGGGTAATTGTCTTTAAGTGATACTTTATTGAGGTTTCTGAGATCCACACAGAGTCTGATCTCACCAGTTTTCTTTCTAGTTGGCACCAAGTTTGAGACCCAATCAGAAAATTTGATTGGTGCAATTATTTTAGCATCATACATCCCCTGAATTTAATTTTTAATAGTGGGTAATAAGACATGATTGATCCTTCTTAGTTTTTGTTTGAAAGGCTTTTGATTTTCTTTAATAGGAATTGTGTGTTGGATGATGTTGGTGCCATAGGATTTGATGTCCTTGTAACTCCAAGCAAAAACATCCCTAAATTCTTTCAACAACTCAATGTATTTCACTTTTTCAGTTGGAGGTAATGATTTTAAAATATGATCAATTTGGGATTTTCATCAGTGCCTATATTACATTCCTCTATATCAGATCTTAATGGTTCCATTTTAGGTTTCCTAGGAACATCATTTGAATCAAATAAATCTTTGAGAGGTTTAACCCCTTTGGTAGGAAGCTATCCTTGAGATTAATCACTTCAGTTTCTTCGCTGATCATTTCATCAATTTCCATTAGCTCTAAGTTATCTACATCTGATTTGGTAAATTTAGTTGGGTTAACTCTATCTATTTTATCATCTTCTATCTCATTCATTTCTATCTTATCCTTAGCGTTGAGATCTATGGATGTATCAGTATCTATATGTTTAAAATGGCAACAAGGAATGCTAAAAATAGAAGTGCTAAAATAGCACTGCTATAAATAGCAGTTTGGGTACCAGTGCTAGATTGAGCAACAAGGAATGAAAAATGGAAGTGCTAAAAATAACATTGCTATTTTTAGCAGTTCAGGATAGATTCCAATTTTAGTCAGTCCCTAGACTAAAATAGGAACTAAAATTTGAATTTGAACTTAATAGTTGTTTGAAAATAAATTAATTAATTCACCATGAGTTAATTAGCTATGAAAAATCAAACATGAAGTCTATGTGAGGACACGCAACAATTTCTCTATTAATTGAGGAATTTATCCATCAGTTAAAGAGATAAGGATGAGTTCTAACTTGTGTAGTAATTAGTTGGCTTAGTTAACTGAGTCAAGTCCAGTTAGATTGATTTAAATAGTTTGTTTAAATTAATGTGAGTTCAATTAGTTAATGCATGCTTGCATATAACTGCCGCACTTCAGATAACTGAATATTCTTTCATGGATAAATCATGCATGTCATTTCAGACAGAGACCCGGTTGAGATCAAAGGAGGGACAGTGTACTATCAGTTGGATGGATTTTTCCTATAAAGGAAGCTCATCCATGGAGAAGGATTTATATCCTTCAGGATTACGTAGTTGGATCAGAGGCTCATGAGTGTGTGAAGAGGCCAATTCACACAAGTGGTTGCACTGGACCCCAAGGAAAATTGCGCAAAGAAATAGGAGGCTTGGAGGGCAGAGGAGAACGTTTGAGAGAGGCCTTTGACTTTGTATGAGCAGTAGAGGGATTGCAGAGAGAGCAGGATAGCTTGTGAACTGATTCTTTTTGTAATCTATATTATATTTCCACTTGTATGATAATACGGAGTTGGGGTTTTAGGCTGAGGCTTTCCCCTGGTTATTTTTTCTGTGTTATGTGTGATTGATTTCTCCTTATCAGTTATATGTGTTCAATTGATCTTGCTCAATTTGGTTAAGCTTCCGCAAAGTGTTGTAGAGGTAGATCTTGTATTGTGTTTTAGTATATTACATAATCTGCTGATCTACAGTGGGAATTTCTACATGGTATCAGAGAAAAGGTGATCAAAATGAACAATAGTATAGAAAGGAGTGGAGATTTCAAAGTTTTGAGTTTTGGTCCGCGTGTTTTCAGAGTAGATCTGAAATTTTTGTGCAAAATTTTCAGAAACAAATAGTAGATCTGGATTCCTTGCGGAAAAGGACCCAAATTCAAAAAAGAAATCAGTTGAATCAAATTTCGGATGAGGGAGATATCGCTGATTTAAAATCAACTGTTTTTTGAGAAAATTTTGTGATGGCGGGAAATATGAAACAGATTGGTGTGCTAGCCAAGAACCTGTATGCACTTGAGGTACAAGATGCATGGAAAGCCTTGAGGAGAAAGGAAAAGGTTAGATACTTGGTGTTAGAGAGGGAGAGTAAATTACCTCTCAACATGCAGCGCCAGAAGAAGTCTCAGACAATTGTGGAGGAGCCACAATTGGTAAAGCAACTTCAGGAGGTTGTGGAGTAGCCACAACTGGAGAAGTTGAAAGGATACTAAGTGGAGGCATCCACTCTTGCAGAGACCTCCAGTAGGGGGAAATTTCGAGCCAAGTGGGCAGAGGAATCACATGCAGCCATACCTCCAGGTAGGAGGTGGGGCGATGTGAAGTGATCGTCCCAAGAAGGCTGGAATAGGGGCAGGATCCTTGAGGTACCCAACCTCTTTGATTCAAATTTGCTACAGGAGCCCCAATGAGGAGTAGCAGGACTAGCTGATTGGGTAGATATAGATGCGGATGGAGTGGTAGAGAGAGCTGCATTGCAAGAGTCCCAAGACAATGTAGAGCTAGCAGGCTGCAACAATGCAACAGGCAGAGGAGTGTTGCACCAGTGCAGGATGGCACAAAGAGGTGTGCAACGATGCAAGATGCATGGAGTGTTGCAGCAGCCAGAGGTTAGAGAGGGAGCACTTGTCAGCAACAGGTAGAGCTTCAGCATCAGAGTATGTTTCTAGCCCAACAGAGAGGTCAGTTGGGATTTTTTTTTCTAGAATTGCTGGAGCAACCACACTTGGTAGAAGTGTTGCATGCATAACATTCCAAAGGTACAGGATTGGGTTCAAGTTGAGTGCCTTTCTTGTTGAGAGGGAGTGTTGAAAATGGCAACAAGAAATGCTAAAAATAGAAGTGCTACAAATAGCACTGCTATAAATAGCAGTTTGGGTACCAGTGCTGGATTGAGCAACAAGGAATGAAAAATGGAAGTGCTATAAATATCATTGCTATTTTTAGCAGTTCCAGATAGATTCCAATTTTAGTCAGTACTTGGACTAAAATAGGAAATTAAATTCGAATTTGAACTTAACAGTTGTTTGAAAATAAATTAATTAATTCACCATGAGTTAATTAGTTGTGAAAAATCAAACGTGAAGTCTATGTGAGGACATGCAACAATTTCTCTATTAATTGAGGAATTTATCCATCAGTTAAAGAGTTAAGGATGAGTTCTAATTGTGTAGTAATTAGTTGGCTTAGTTAACTGAGTCAAGTCAAGTTAGATTGATTTAAACAATTTGTTTAAATTAACGTGAGTTCAGTTATTTAATGCATGCTTGCATACAACTGCTGCTCTTCACATAACTGAAGATTCTCTCATGAATAACTCATGCATATCAGTTCAGACAGAGACCTAGTTGAGATCAAAGGAGGGACAATGTACTATCAGTTGGATGGATTTTTCCTATAAAGGATGCTCATCCATGGAGAAGGATTTATATCCTTCAGGATTACGCAGTTGGATCAGAGGTTAGTGAGTGTGTCAAGAGGCCAATTCATACAAGTGGCTGCACTTGACCCCAAGGAAAATTGCGAAAAGAAATAAGAGGCTTGGAGGGTAGAGGAGAAGGTTTGAGAGAGCCCTTTGACTGTCTATGAGCAGCAGAGGGATTGCAGAGAGAGAAGGATAGCTTGTGAGCTAATTCTTTTTGTAATCCAGACTATATTTCCACTTGTATCATAATACAGAGTTGGGGTTTTAGGCCGAGGCCTTCCCATGGTTATTTCTTCTATGTTATGTGTGATTGATTTCTCCTTATTAGTTATATGTGTTCAATTGATCTTGCTCAATTTGATTAAGCTTACGCAAAGTGTTGTACAAGTAGATCTTGTATTGTGTCTTAGTATATTTCATAATATGTTGATCTACAATGGGAATTTCTACATGGTATCAGAGCGAGGTTTTGTAGAAAAATTTCTACATGGTACCAGAGCAAAGGTGATCAAGGCGAAGAATAGTATACAAAGGTGAGGAAATTTCAAATTTTTGAGTTTTGGGTCGCGCGTTTTCATAACAGATGTAAAAATTTTTGTGCAAAATTTTCAGAAACAAATAGCAGATCTAGATTCCTTATGGAAAAGGACCCAAATTCAAAAAACAAATCGGCTGAAATAGAGTTCGGATGAGGGAGATATTGTTAATTTAAAATCATCTCTTTTTCCAAAAAAATTCATGATGTCGGGAAAGATGAAACAGATTGGTGTGCTAGCTAAGAACCTGTATGCACTTGAGGTACAAGATGCATGGAAAGCCTTGAGGAGCAAGGAAAAGGTTAGATACTTGGTGGTAGAGAGGGAGAGTAAATTATCTCTCAACATGCAGCGCCAGAAGAAGTCTCAAACAATTGTGGAGGAGCCACAATTGATGAAGCAGCTTTAGGAGGTTGTGGAGCAGCCACAACTGAAGAAGCCAAGAGGAGACTGATTGGAGGTAACCACTCATGCAGAGACCTCCAGTATGGGGAAATTTCGCGCCAAGTGGGCAGAGACATCACATGTTGCCATACCTCCAGGTAGGAGGTGGGGCGATGTGGAGTGATCATCCCAAGAAGGCTTGAATAGGAGCAAGATCCTTGAGGTACCCAACCTCTTTGATTCAACTTTGCTACAGGAGCCCTGACGAGGAGTAGCAGGACTGGCTGATTGGGTAGAGATAGATGTAGATGGAGTGGAAGAGAGAGCTACAGTGCAGGAGTCCCAAGACAGTGTAGAGCTAGCAGGCTGCAACAATGTGAGAGGCACAGGAGTGTTGCACCCGTGCAGGATGGCATAGAGAGGTGTGTAATGGTGTGAGATGCATGGAGTGTTGTAGTAGCTCAGAGGTTAGAGAGGGAGCACTTGTCAGCAACAGGTAGAGCTTTAGCATAAGAAATTGTTTCTAGCCGAACAAAGAGGTCAGTTGGGAGTTTTTTTTATTTCTAGAGTTGCTGGAGCAATCACACTTGGTAGAAGTGTTGCATGCAAAAAATTCCAAAGGTACAAGATTGGGTTTGAGTTGAATGTCTTTATTGTTGAGAGGGAGTGTTGAAAATGGCAACAAGAAATGCTAAAAATAGAAGTGCTAAAAATAGCTCTACTATAAATAGCAGTTTGGGTACTAGTGCTAGATTGAGCAATAGGTAATGAAAAATGGAAGTGCTAAAAATAACATTGCTATTTTTAATAGTTCAGGATAGATCCCAATTTTAGTCAATCCATGGACTAAAATAGGAAGTAAAATTAGAATTTGAACTTAACAGCTGTTTGAAAATAAATTAATTAATTCACCATGAGTTAATTAATTATGAAAAATCAAACATGAAGTCTATGTGAGGACATGCAATAGTTTCTCTATTAATTGAGGAATTTATCCATCAGTTAAAGAGATAAGGATGAGTTCTAATTTTTGTAGTAATTATTTGGCTCAGTTAACTGAGTCAAGTCCAGTTAGATTGATTTAAATAGTTTGTTTAAATTAATGTGAGTTCAATTAGTTAATGCATGCTTGCATATAACTGCTGCACTTCAGATAACTAAATATTATCTCATGAATCACTCATGCATGTCAGTTTAGACAAAGATCCAGTTGAGATCAAAGGAGGGACAATGTACTATTAGTTGGATGGATTTTTCCTATAAAGGAAGCTCATCCATGGAGAAGGATTTATCTCCTTCAGGATTGCGCATTTGGAACAGAGGTTTAGTGAGTGTGTGAAGAGGCCAATTCACACAAGTGGCTGCATTGGACCCCAAGGAAAATTGCACAAAGAAATAGGAGTCTTGGAGGGCATAGGATGAGGTTTGAGAGAGGCCTTTCACTATCTATGAGCAGCATAGGGATTGCAGAGAGAGGAGGATAACTTGTGAGCTGATTCTTTTTGTAATCTATATTTCCACTTGTATGATAATATAGAGTTGGGGTTTTAGGCTGAGGCTTTCTGCTGGTTATTTCTTCTATGTTATGTTTGATTGATTTCTCCTTATCAGTTATATGTGTTCAATTGATCTTGCTCAATTCTATTAAGCTTCCACAAAGTGTTGTAGAAGTAGATCTTGTATTGTGTTTTAGTATATTGCATAATCTGTTGATCTACAGTGGGAATTTCTACGCTATATTGTTATTCACAAACTCTTATTCTGAAAGTAAAAAGTTATTCATCTGTTTATCATTAAAAAATATTTGCCAATTCTTCAAATTATCTAGAATTGCAGGTCTATGCCTAACTTCAGTAGTGCACTGATAGTTAGGTTGGAAGGGAAATTTTGAAGCACTGGCAAACCTTGCTAAGCTATGCGCTTGCATGTTATGTTTTCTAGGGATACTAAAAGATTTGTTTCTAGGAAAGTGTTAAGTATTTCTATAATAGTGTCTCTATAGCAACTTAATCTAGGGTCTTTAGTCATATATACAACATCAATCTGTTTTACAATTAGTTCACAATCGCCCATAATAGAGACTCTTTTAGCTCCTAGATTCCTAACTAACTTAAGACCTAAAATTAATGCTTCATATTGAGCTATATTATTTGTACATTTAAAATATAATCTATATGCATGGACTTCTGAATAATTGTTCTCCAAATTATATATCCACACTCTTGCTCCTACTCCTAACCTATTTACTGGTCCATCAAATTCTAAATTCCATAATATCTCATGATCATAATTTTCACTATCTAGTGGAACAAACTTTTCATCATCCACAACAATTAGACCTTCTTGTTCATTGAATAGCTCTGTAGTCTCATTAGTCTCATTTTGTGTAAAAACTACAATTTCTTTTGGTTTTGTATGAATAATGTCTAAAAGAGTTTCTTGCGTTTGATCAGCATTATACAAGATAAAAGAATCAATATCTAAATGTATGCAGTAGATCGGAAAGTTTTGAGTTTGATCCCGACTACTTACCATATATTTCATTAAAGTTTCTCGGTATAGTTTTTTAGGTTGTCCAAAAACAGATATTGTATATGACATATCTAGTTGTAGAGAAACCTGAAGTTTGGCTCCCCATGATCTGGATAACAGCATGCCATACCTTGGTGTGATGTCATTAACTATAATGTCCATAAGGATGCTTTTGGTACGATATTGGACTAAAGTAACACATAGGTCTTTAATTAATCCTAAACACTTTACTTGAGTACAGTCAAATGAGAATAAGTCTTTGTAAGGCCTTGTAATGTCTAGGTTCAATTTTTCCATTACTGATTTGGGCATTAAATTGTGAGAGGCCCCAGAATCCAACATTGCATTATGTAGAATTTTGTCATGGATACTAAGGCTTATGTAAAAATGTGGAACTCCTCCTTCTAATGGTTTGCCATTAACATTAGGGCCAGATATAAAGTTCTGGTTTATCATCAAACAAGTTAACTGAATCCTCATTTTTAGCAATGTTTAAGGTCTAGTTTATCTATGATTTGTAAGGTTCATTCTTGATTAGTTTTGTTAAAGGGACTGGAATCTTTAGCTTTGCTATCTCTACTCCCAAATTGAAAGGCAAAGAGGTTTTTCTGTTTGAATTTTTTGAGTTTTAGCAACAGGGATTTGAGTTGGATTGTCTTCTTTCTCTTTATTGGGGATCCCTTTATGTGGATTTTCAGGTGGAATTGAAATGGATGGTTGATTAGCAGAAGGTTGATCACAGTTATATCTACAATTGTGGGGCCATAAGGATTTGGGATCTACCTAGGGAGAATTTGGAGGATCTTTGAAACAGGGGCGCCTTTTATCTTCTTGGGTTGATTTTGGGCAGTTTTGTTGGTTTGATCAGAGACATATACATTCCTTTTGCTTCTTAGATTATATTTCTTGTGGACTTCGAAAGTAGCAGAGTCATATCCTTATTTATAATCAAATGATTCACTAGGTTGTACCTGTAATTGCTGCAACATATACAGTTCCTGCTCATCTTGGGTTAGAAAAATAGTGTCTTCATCATTTACTCCCATTAGGTTAATTTGTGTATCATACTCTAGATTTTTTGGCTGGGATGTCTCTACATAATTTTCTTGAAAAGGAGGCCTTGCGTTATGATATCATCCATTTTTCCCTATGTTTTGGTTGTTTATGAAATTTGGGTTTCTAATTGGAGGTGCTTGTTGGTTATCCCATTGGAGTTTCCTTTCCATGTTACCTATTCTTTCCATTAGTCTTTCCATATTTTTGGCCAGGTTATCTATTTTAAGATGAGATGGTGAAGTTTCTTCCTTAGCAGTTATCTTTTCATTTCTAACATTAGCTCTTTTAGCTAACAATTTTTCTTCTACACTAACAACTACAGTTTGCATTTCTTCTAATGTTGGGGGGTTTCTTTCCCTAAGTTGGTATGACATATTGGTTTCAAAACCATCAGAGAACTTTATTAACACTAAGTTAGGCGGGGGTCTAAGGTTAATTGGGATTGCATTATATATATTATTGAATCTAGTGGAGTAATCTTGAACAGTTTCATTAGGTCCTCTCCTAATATTCTCATATTCTGAAAGGATTTGTAAGGGATTCCTTTTCTTTTCCCACCTATCAATAAACAACCTTTGGAAATTTGCTAGGTCTGTTATATGGTTGGCAGGAAAGGCTTTAAACCACTTCTTGAAATCACCAATCAAATATTGGGCAAAGAGTCTCATCTGGACATCAGCTTCATCTAATTCATGTAGTTCAAAGAAGTGAAGAATCTTGTTTACATGTTGTTGGGCAGTGTAGTGACCAATAGCCTCAAATAAGGGAATCTTACTCTGATAATCTGCGGGCATAGCAAGAAGTTGGGCAGGTAAAACAAGAGGAGCATATATGTTTTCCATTGCTGTTGGTTGGGAGGGGATAAGATGTGGAGTTGATATACTTGGGATTAATGCAGTAGTGGATAAATCACCAAGACTAGTAGGTGGTGAATGAGTAATGATAGGTTGGTGAGAGAGTGAAGGTGTAAATGGTGGTGCAGAATGAAGTTCTGAAGGTATTGAAGTCGAAGGGAATAATGGTGAACTCAAAGGAGTGGAGAAATGTTCAAAAAACTCAAGGATAGTGGTAGTAATAATGGATGATTGTGGATATTTCATAATATACTCATCAATTGATCTGTTGGCTTGTTGGACTTCAAGGCCTACAATGAAATCAGGATCTAAAACAGTTTCGTGTATTTCACTTTCAGACTTTGTTTTAAATAATGAAAGACCAAATTTCTCATCAAAGGGAAGATCTTCTAAAAATAACCACTCATCAGGACATGAATTAGTTTTAAATAAAGGTGTTTGACTAACTGAACTTTCTTATTTTTTAGATTTTCTTAAAATTAGGTTAGGATTATTAGCTACTAGGTGAGGGTTGGGATCTCGATTAGCCCTAACGAAATGAGTCTTCCTAGAAGCCAAAATTTCAAATGTTTTAATTATTTTGTGAGTTTTTTTCAATATAACTTCTAACAAACGACTTTAAGAGGCTCAAAATATAGAATTAGAATTTTCTTAAAGCTTTATTAGGACTAAGGAATTTTGGTTCCCCAATGGAGTAACCACTATGTCATCACTCAAAATTTTCTCTAAAAGTTATTAGAAGAAATAAAATGACCAAGGTAACTACAAACCAAATTTTGGGCATAGGTTGTAGCCAACCTAAGTCCAGTGAGGGCTCTCTCTATATGATTTAGCTTTGCTTGATAGGATTTTAGGGTAGTTGTTAACATTCAAGGGGTTTTTGATTTATATTGAAGATTGGGTGGTGGGAATCTTTAAACAGATGGATAAGATGATGTCTTTAGTCCATTGGGATATGGAGTCAACAAAAGAGCAACAGGACTGGATCAACTCAGTAAAGGGAATGTTGAAAAGGCAAGATAGTAGAGTAGAGTGCAGGTCTTTAGGCTAGAGAGGTGAAAAGGTTTTAACCAGGTTGAGAGAGAAATTGTTGGGTCCCTATAATACTAGTGATTACCCCATTACTATTGTAATTGTACCCCTTATTAATATTCTTGTGCCCCTATTATCCCCATATTGTTATTATTATGCCCCATAGAATCCCTCTATTGTTATTTTTGTGGCTTTATATTATTATTGTTAGGTCGGCTGGGTTATATTATGATTCCTTAGACTCCTATATATAGAAAGGATGTTTTGTCATTTGAATCATCCAAGAATTGTTCATTTATGTAATGTAAAAGAGGTTTCCCCCTCGAAGAGGCTGAATTCTAAGGCATTGATCTATCTTTTCTATCTTTTTCTTGAGCTGGTTTCATAACATTTGGTATCAAAGCTTTGGATTCTAGGGTTTTGTTGCTCCAAATAGGTCATCGTGGAATTTTCGTTATAACCTTTTTTCTGCAACATTTCACAAGATAAAAAAAAACCCATTTTAGAAGACATCACGCTAAAGCTCAGGTCTAAATTTCAGAGCTTTTTGTGCTATATTTGTGGAGATATGATCTGAGGAAGTTGGTCTTTTTGAAGACTCTTGAATTACATTCTAAACAGGTGACCTGGGGAAAATTGTCATAACTTTCTCTCTGAGCATCGGATTGAAATTTCATAAGAAGCTATAGAAATAGGACGGACTGTAGTTTCTTTTGTATATTTTTAAGAGCCAAAGGTCGAAACAGTGACTCGTGGCATATCGTACAAGTTCACTCTATTGAACTAGTCTATAATCAGGTCACTATGGGAGATTTCACATAACTCTTCCTTGGAGAATCCAATTTGGATCAGACTGGTGGCATTGGAAAGAGGACACATAGGGCTACTGCAGGTCACAATTTCAGAACTAGATGATTTGAATGTACGGAGATACATCAGAGGCAATATCGAGCTCCTTTAAAATGAAAAAAGGTGTGTAGATTCTTTTAAATTTTTGCTTAAGATTGGTTTGAAATTTATTTTGAAGGAATTCAAAGGGCATAGTAGAGAATTATTATTGGTAATTGATGCCTCGAGGAAAGAAAATGCAAACACCTAGTAAGCAACCTAAAAGCTCTAGCATGACTCATGAAGAAGAGGAAGAAATGCAACATGATATATCAAAATTACAAGACCAAGTGCAACAACTGTCCCCTGCACAAAAATAAACAGAATCTAAGATGGATGGTTTAAATAAAGATGTAGAAGCTAAGATGGATGGTTTAAAGAAAGGTGCAGAAGCTAAGATGGACTATTTAAAGAAAGGCATAGAAGCTAAGATGATTGATGTGGAAGCTAAGATGGATGATTTGAAGATAGATTTGAAGACAAAAATGGAAGATTTGAAGGCAGATTTGAAGACAAATTTAACAAAGTTTGTACAAGAAATTCTTACTAATGGTGAAAGGGTAGTAAAGGAAACTCATGATGAGAACAAAAGAAATGTTAATCATGATTTCATATACTCTAATGTTGGATCGAAGACCCACCATATTCCAAAAATCGATATGAGGAAGTTTGATGGCAAGATCCCGCAACATGGATATTACAGATGGAGCAATTTTTCGATCTCAATAATGTGCAAAACACACAAAAGGTACGTATGGCAACTTTATATTTGGAACCAAATCAGTTTGTATGGTATCAATGGCTTTGCTCTCGTAAACAATTTATCACTTGGGAAATTTTTACGGAAGAATTGATAGCACATTATGAGGATACAAAAAGCAACACTTTTTTTAGCCAATTGATAAGTCTCAAACAAAAGGGTTCAATAATGGAGCACATTGAGGAGTTCCAAAAATTGAACATAAGGGTAAAAGATATTCCAGAGGAGCATAGGATTGATGTGTTCATAGGGTCTTTAAAGGATAATATCCAACATGATGTTCGCCTTTGGGAACCTGATTCATTAGAGAAGGCATTCAGGTTAGCAAGAAAAATGGAAAGCAAAATTATGGCAACCAGGAAGCATACCACTCACAATATAAAGACGGAAGTGTTGTTGCCCCTAGCCTTCCACAACCTATAAGGTTGACACCCACAACAATTGGAAGAAAAAAGAGCAAAAGGGCTTTGTTACAGTTGTGATAGCAAATACACTAAAGGTCATAAGTGTGCTGAGAAGAAATTATTCTACATAGATTGTGAAGAGGAAGAAGAAAAGGAGCAAGAAGGGTCAAAATAAGAGGATATACTCCAAGAACAAAGCCTAGATAAAGAAGAAATGAATCCGACCATATCTTGTAATGCATTGGCGGGAATTACCACTCCTCAAACCATCAAGATAGAAGGAAAAATCAAGAAGAAAACAGTAATAGTGTTGATTGATTTAGGAAGTACCCACAATTTTATTCATTGTAAGGTAGCAAAAGAATTGAATTGCTTCTTATATCCAGCACCAGAGTGTCAAGTGAT
>APFE030903185.1:1150-28533 GCA_000404065.3 Pinus taeda | reverse complement strand
CTACCAAATTTGTTTGAAGGACTGATGGACCCTACTGCTATACATTGTGGCAACACCAATTGCATCAGATTGTTTGAAGACCCCATATTTCATGGAAATACGAAGCACATAAACTACAAGTATCATTACATTCGAAAGTTGTTGCAAGATGGGATGCTACAACTACAGTATATCTCCACTGATGAATAGCTAGCTGATATTTTGACAAAAAATCTCTTCCTAATAAAAAGCTTGTGTATTTCAGATACAAGCTTGGATTGGTTGATATCTCCTCCCTAGTTGAGAGACAGAGATAGACACATCGTTCTTGTCTTCACATTATGAAGAAAGAATGGAGGATTGGGTAAGCATATGGTTTTCGATACTCTTTGAGGATGAGCTAGGGCATCCAATAGGTAAGAGTAGTCAAAGAGGAGATTCCTTGAGGATGCGTTAATCCAAGACAGGAATGGTCCTAGAAGGACATACCTTGTGAACATCCAGATGGGGTGTATGCCTTGAAAGACAATGTTGATGGTGTCTATAAGTCATTGTCTCTCCAACATTGTGCTTTATTTTGTGGAGAGATAGAGTTGTTGGTCAAGGCCTTGCTATATGACAATGTTGGTTGGTATGATGAAATGCAGTGAGATAAGCTGAAATAATAGCTAATAAGATGGCTTACCAATTTGACTCTTTTTATGAGATCTCTTCAATATGAGAATGCCGATGTACCATTATGAATACCTCCATAGTTAAAAGGGAGTGTTGAAAAGTGTATCTTGCTTTGGTCTTCATATGTACTCTTGATTCTTGTATATTGTAAAATGAAAAAGAAAAATTATTATTATTATTATTATTTTTGTAGCATGGGTTTCATGCTCAAGGTCATTTTATTTTAGGTCAAATCACACATTGACTGCTTCTAGGTTTTTATTATTCAGTCAAAAAGTCAAAGAGTCATTGCCATATGTAAAAGACCCCATTTGGAATTTTGTAACAATTAAAAAAAAATGAGTCAAAGTTTTAAAAACACGCCTCCAAGACCAAGTCGGTTTGGCAGAGAAAAATTCGGCCTCATTAGGGCATGTCGCCCTCCTTGAAAGCCTCTATATAAGAGAGCATTCAACCTCCTACGACATCCATCTCACTCACTCATCAATCAAGCAAAGAAGGAGAAGAAGAAAGGCAAGCGAAGGAAGAAAGAAGGAGGACAAAGTTTTGGGTTATTTCTCTCTCTATCTCTCTCATACATGTGAAGGTAAGGCTAGGGTTTTGCAGCTACAAGGTCCAAGTTTTCAAGTTGCAGAAAGAAGGTCGAAATTGGTTGAAGAAAGGTCTATTTGGTCACCTACTAGCCCTAGAAGAAGAAGCAGCCCAAGCGAAGGAGAAAGAAAGCCTTGGAAGCCCTAATTTCTCTCACACGTGCAAAAGCAACAACTATTGCAGGGGCCAAAAATTTCAGTCCTGCGATAGAGGCCAAAATTCTTTTATTGGTGGTTGAAATTGTGCAGCTGGAAGAGATTTGACTTGGTTTGACTTGGATAGAAGAAGCACATCATCAAGAAAGTTTGACTTGGCCTTGGTCTAGGTCTAGAGGTCTTAAAATTCGTCATTTGAAGAATTTATAAAAGAAGAGATTTGTGGGTTTTCCTCTCACGGGGAGAGGTTTTAAAATTGTATAAATATAATTTTCATTGTGTTTTTAATATATTCTAGAAATGATTTTGTACAATTGCTAAAAATAATTAAAATTATTTAAATTTATTAAATATATTTTTCAAAATCTTTATTTAACTTACAAAATTCTTGAGAAACATGTATTTATTGTTTGTTTGTAAAAACCTTAATGCATTGGTTTTTTGTAAATATTGTTCTCGTTTGGGATTTATTTTGATATTTGTTTGCAGGGATTAACCTTTTCTAGCTGTGACATTGCATAACAAAACAAATTTTTGTTCATTTATGCGGAATTTCTAGAAACCCATCTGCAAATTTTCTGAAGAGAAGTTCGAATTTTGGAACCGCATCCGCAGTCGGAATTGCGTGGAAACCTTTTTTTTTAACTTCCCGGTGCCATTTTTCCTCTGGATAGCTACGGGTTTTCATTGGAAACGAAGTTAAAAAAAAATCGATTTTTTTTCGTTGGAACCCTCTTCCTCTGGAGCAAGAAAATGCGAAATCATTTTTAGCGAGTCGTCTCCCATTCTTTGGAGTCTGCCTCAAAAGATTTTTAGAGGGATTTGATTTAAAAAAAAAAATAACAGGAAGAGGCTGCATGGCAGCTAGTCCCTGCCCAGCTGGTCCAGCCACCAACAGCCTCCCCTGTATGCCTCACTGCTTTCATTGAACTTCGACTGCCTTCTCTAGACCTTGTCGCCTGCCTGAGGTCTATTGCTGCATGCCTTCTCTCGAACTTGCAGCAAAATTATGAACAGCCTGCACCAGCAGCCTTCTCTCGAACTTGCAGCAAAATTATGGACAGCCTGCACCAGCAGCTTACACAGCACCTCAGCAACAAGCAGTAGCACCCCAGTATTATCCTGGCTACTATTGAGGTCATGTTTCAGAAGTTTTGAAATGGCATGATTTTTACCTCTAATAATTTGACAACATTGCCATTTCCAAATACCCTATGTACAAACAAAAACTTTTGAAGATCGTTCTGCGGGAAATAAGGCGCAAGCACGCATTTCTCTGAGCATTTCTTTCTGTGGAACTTGCAGCCAGCGCAAGGAGATGTTGACCACTTCTTTGCTTTTGATTCAATGAAGTCGTTCATCTGTAAAACATTTAATCCACGCATTTCTCAGCATTTTTTTTTCTTTGTCTGCGAAATGTTACGAAGACTCATTAGAAGTGCTTACCTTTCCGCTACAGCAGGGTGGAATATAGAGAAAAATAAAAGAAAATTTCGGGTCGACTTTGACACAAAACTGCGAGGAACGTTCAGGTTATATAGCCAAGTGAAAGGAATCGTTGAGGTAAGCACAATGAGTGAGAGAGAGGAAGAATTGGCTGCACTTAGACCTGAGAAAGAATTGTTTGATGTGACAAGCTGCGGCAACTCAACCATCCAACCCATTCAGTAAAATATAGAATCGGACGTCAACCATGATATCAACTATATAAATTGTAAAAACAACCATAAATAAATTATTTGAATCAAACAATCAACTTTATATTTTATATGGTCGGGTCTCACGTTTAGTACGAAAGATATTATTTGTATTATATTAAATTAAATTAACATTATTTCTTTGTTTTTATTATTCATATCATAATGTTCCATTTTCAGTTTCTTTGACTTGGATAAAATTCTAAAGTGATCCGATGTTGTGTTTGCGCGTGGCCAGGGAGTTGGTTTCGTGGAGAACAAACTATTTTTAACCCTACGTATCACTACCCATGTTCACTGAAATCTACAGCATAACCATGAACACTCCGTGGCGGTCATTCAAACAAACCACCTGCATGCATTACACGTGCCCGTCCGGAGTACTGAAGCGCTATAGCCCACGGAAGGTACATTCCTGAAGCAAGTTTGGTTTAGACCTGGAGGCAGGATTACGAAATTCAACATTGCAGTAGCATGCAGCCACTGTTTGTGCGGAGGAAATGACCTTCTTTTAGGGTTGGTCTGCAGGACATGAATCAGGAACCTCCTTCGCAAGAGCGATTTGAAACTCGTGTTTGCACTGTTGCTACTATCTGCACAGTTGGTCAATTCATTTCTGGCAATTCATGGATTCCGACCACGGGGGTTGGCTTTACGACAGGATTGAACCGATGATGTTGGTGTAAAATCCCATGTTTCGTTATCAATTAAATACTCTTCGAATAACGCTAAGTTTCTCCATGGTCTGGGCATGGTAGCACAAAGTATGTTGTCGTTGATAACGGCCGTCTGTTGGTATTAATACAGCCACAACAATGTTGATGTACATGGCACGTTTGACACCACTAGTTGATTGGTTGATTACCTGGGATTATCCGGGTTTCTTTGATTTAATATATAATTATTTTCATCTAGCAGTTTTCATACAGATCACCTAGCTTGCTTTCTTTTATACATTCCATGGCGTTCATGTATTTCTGTTGACAAAGAAAATGCTTGGAATTTTCCAAAGTAAAATATGTTTATTCGGAAGAGGCGAGACCAATTTAGTGGGGGTAATCATAGCTTTGGAAGTAATCAGCCGCTACAGTGACGCATAATAGGCACAGCCGTCTGTTGGTATTAATACAACCACAACAATGATGATGTACAGGGGACGTTTACAATTCTTGTTGTGTGGCGTAGAGAATAATAATTGTATTTAGAATGCCATCAGCTAAGTCAAGTTATGCCGTCATCGTCACCAAACCTCCAACATAAAGTTGTACCTCAACATTTGTATTGAGCATTTATTAAAATGTTATGGTTTCTGGAAATGGAAATAGTGAGCACTTTGACATATGTGGGCCCCTACCTGCCCATTTGAACATAGGTGGGTTCCTTACATGAATGGCAGGTGTTTTCTACATTGTAGGTGTCAAGCAGCATGTAAGAACGATTGCCATCGTTGTTGTTATAAATCAATTTCTGCTTCCAGAGGCACAAACTCACAACGGAGCAGCTCAGTGAGCCCAGAGCCCCGGAAAATATACTGTATTACCACATTATTACCGACTATCAGACCGAGGAGAGCATGTATAATGCCGTGAGGAGTTTCGGGAAGATGAAGTATGATACGCTCAAGGTTCCACACAAGATAACTTCTCAGGAAGCAGATGGGACTGTGGTGTTCGAAGAGGGGGAAGAGGCTACGCATTTTTTAGATCATGATCTGTATGTCGATGGCAGGATTTCAGTCCAGGGAATTGGTAGAGTTCTGTTTCCCCCAAAACCACAGGTCACGAAGACCGTCAAGACAAATCTGTATGTCGATGGCAGGATTTCAGTCTAGGGAATTGGTAGAGTTCTGTTTCCCCCAAAACCACAGGTCGCGAAGACCGTCAAGACAAAGGGAAGAAAGCTTGCAGAAGAAGAGGAGGAAGATGAAGTTCTGAAATTCAACATTGCAGTAGCACGCAGCCACTGTTTGTGCGGAGGAAATGACCTTCTTTCAGTGTTGGTCTGCTCGTGTTTGCGCTGTTGCTACTATCTGCTATGTACTGTTCAGGTGAGTACAATACTTGAGTGTTTTCCAGTCATGTATTCCAGCTAGTCTATGGGTTTATTACATAACAGCATCGTTCTTCAGTTTTGCCTCTGCTTTCTGAAATCTATTATGGAAAAAAAATAAGCCAAATCAGTTGTATAGCAAATCAATTTTGTCAAGGGGAAACTTGATTTTCCCCAGACTTGTTCAACAATTTATAAGTTTGTATTTGTCTGTATGTTTGTATTTAGTTTTTGTTTCTCTTCGAATAATAGGCCCGGTTTCTTCAGATTTTATTATATGATTTAGAGTAACTACAAAATCGTATGTTCTGTAGTCGCTCTTAAACTTTTTTGCAGGTTGTTAATTCATTTTGATATGTCGAAATACTTTTTGCAGAATTCAAAATGGCAATGGCTTATAGTTAAAACAGACAGACTGAAGATAAACGTTCTAGTATAACAGTGAAGCAGTGAAGAGCCCAGGACGCCGACCTCAGGCAGAGCTGGAGTCGAAAACTGAACGAATTGACTGTAAGACCTATTTGCTCAGGTACTCACTCACTGTGTATGGTAAACAACCTTATAATATAGTAAATGCACTTTATTCTAGAATAACAAAGTTTGATTGCACGAAAAAGGGGAAACTCGATTTTCCCCAGACTTGTTCAACAATTTATAAGTTTGTATCTGTCTGTATGTTTGTATTTAGTTTTTGTTTCTCTTCGAATACATACAAGATGTTTCGGTGAGCATAGGCCCAGTTTCTTCAGATTTTATTATATGATTTAGAGTAACTACAAAATCGTATGTTCTGTAGTCGCTCTTAAACTTTTTTGCAGGTTGTTAATTCATTTTGATATGTCGAAATACTTTTTGCAGAATTCAAAATGGCAATGGCTTATAGTTAAAACAGACAGACTGAAGATAAGCGTTCTAGTATAACAGTAACAGAGCATATGTATATGTGTACCTTTGGATGTGTCTCTCTCAGACTGAGCTGCCGGCCAAGACTAAGGAGCTGTCGTTCCGCTTCCATTCCATCGAAACTGCGAGTTGATCAACTTGCAGGCATGGAAGACTCCCATGCAGGTCGGCTCTTATGAAGATGCGATCACCGCCCCTATGCTCGACAGCACATATCCAGTTGCCAACTTCAACGATGGGCACCTCAACATGCATGCACACTTGCGAAACTTAGAACTAAAGTAGTTCTAGTTCACTAATATATCACGTTAACATTTAATGTTAGCGAATTAATGCTAATGCAATGTTAGCATTAGTTTCCATGTTCAGAAAATTGATTGAATCCATATGTTAAATCAAGATTTATCCTAAGTTTGCCCAGATCCTGGCCTTGATATGAGGCCAAATAAGATCGTTAAAATTATTAGTGGTCGAAATAGCAGTGGGAATTTGGTATTGGTTAAAAAAAATGATTTATGGAATATACATTTGAAACTTAGGTTAATGAATTGCGTTGTTTATGGGTTCTCGCGTCCAACTAATAGCCACTGACCAAAACCGATTGCTATAGTCCCTGCCAGGCCCGGAGGGCAGGGACTAATAAGATAGATTTTTCTCTCCATAAAAAAGAAAATATAACATGTATTTCACTTATACCAGAACCACAAATATATATATAAATATAATTATAAAAGGATTAATATCTCTCGATAGTGGAAATAGTCCGGTGTACCGCATTGGAGCTATGTAGTATGAATCGAGTCACTAGGGAAAGGAGAAAAAATTACTAATACATATGTTAACCATAAAAAAAAAAAAAAAATGACGGCTATATGAGGAATGGAAGCCACAACATTTTATGCGATGAGACTCAGTCTCATGGTTATAAATCATGTATGCACCAAGACAAGCCGAGAATGCAACAATTCTTTTCAATGATATAAAAATCAACCAAACTTTATATATATATATATATAGATGTCGGTAGGAAATATTTGAAAGGAATCAACGAGTGTTGGGTACAGGTTCTCCTTGTTGATGGAATATTAGTACCAAAGTAATAATGAACTTATTACTTCACAGGCACAATATGGATCCTAGGCAATGTAGGTTTGACAAAGGGTAAGTATGTGTGCTAAGATCTTACCACCATTAACTAAAAGTCAAGAAACCGAAAACGGTACAATACAATGAAGGAATATGCGCCATATATTAATTACATTATAATTATTTTTATAAAAGAAACAAAACTAATATTGCAGTAGAAAATAATTAGACAATAATTGTAACATAAATTAATGTGGTGTATTTTAGATCTAGATATGATTTTAAGAAGGACAAACGCAGGAAGTCGCATAAAGAATTTTACCCCCAAAGCTCAATGAAACAAAACTCCCTGAATAATCGACAAAAATAAATAAGAAACATATTGAGACATAATAATGAACAAATTGTAGTTTAAAAGAGTACTCGATCATAAATGAAGAGAGTCACCTTTATTTATTGGAAATTGCTAGACAGTGAATCCTCGGCATTAAGCTTGGGTTATTTTAGGTAGTTATTGGAGTCTAAGAAGATTCTGGAACTAATTTAATTGTTTCTTGTATGTATTTACACATTTTATATAATTTTTTGAGATAATCATTTATATATAGTTTATCTGGTTTTTTTTTTATTGTCTTACATTGGTATCAAAGTGGGTAGGTCATTTGCCTGTTGATTAAGTTGAGCCACTTATGTTGTAGCATTTATGGGTGCCCCTCGTTTCACATAATTTGACCTCCTTTTGAGAACACCTTCTATGGTGTTGTGAAAAAGATACATGACTGATAACGTATGGAGAGCTTGGTGCATCTTTGAATTAAAAGGAGAAAAAGGCACGTGAAATCTATGTTGAAGCAAGAAGAAACAATTACCGAGAGAAGGTTGTAATGGATAAATAGTGTTTTAAAATTTTAAAAAAAGGTATGAATTCTTATTTTAATCGAATGCATTTTTTTCATTAATCTTCATCTAAAACTAAAGATTGGCATAGATGCATTGTGATAAAAAAAATGTAGTCGAAGAGTGGAAAAGAATATTTTTTTTAAATAATTTTTTCTCGACATTGGAGGTTAAAAGGACATTTTAAAGATATTTTTCATGCTCGAGTTCGTGATAAAAATGTGGCAAAGATTTATAAAAGGTAAAAGAAGTAAAAGAAAATTCATAGAATTTTAAAAATTTATGTGAGGTATTTTCAAGAATTTTAGATCAAGGAATCTATTTATTTGATTTTTATTATTACTTCAAGGTTCATGAAAGTGAAAGTAAAAAAATATTTACATAAATTTTTTGACAAGGATTTGTATAAAAGAAATGAATATGGAGACCTTTTCCAAAATATGAGACCATGAGTAAGGTGCATACATTTCCTATATATTTTATATTGCTTCCATAAACAAGATATTTATGTGGAAGTAGGCGGAGCCAAAGAAGTCAAAGTGAATAGAGAAAGAGGTGGAGCTAGAAAGGTGAAAGTGAATAGAGAAAGAAGTAGAGCCGGAAAGGTGAAAGTGAATAGATAAAGAATTACAGAAACTAAAAGTTAATAGGAGAAAAGTTTGTGAGTATCAAGTGAATGAAAACTATATTAAATTGTGATTAAAGAAAATATTTCTCATTTCTTTTATCAATTATATTTAAGAAAAAAGAAAATGGTTAAAGAAAGCTTAAATAAGAAAGTAAAAGTAAAAGTGGAAACTGTTTCAAATTGTGATTAAAGAAAATATTTTTCATTTCATTTATCAATTATATTTAACAAAAAATAAAATGGTTAAAGAAAGGTGAAATGAGAAAGTAAAAGTAAAAGTGGCTAATTCTGAAATTAATTAATTTAGAGTTAAAAGTGGTGGAAATATTTCACGACAAGTTTGTTTTGATTTGAAATAAGTTTCAAAACTTAAAGATCAAAAAGAATCACAAAGCCATATAACCATATATACAACAAATTAACACACAAAAATTAAACTGACAGAAAAGGCAGAGAGGCATCATGTGGTCTCTCATGCTCATGTAATTCACATTATTCAAAAAATTTCATAATACATTTAAATACATGAGTAAGTGGTCTTAAGATAGTGCGTCTATCTTAAAATCACTTGGTTGAGACAATTTCTCAACTTACACACTAATTTAGGAGAGCTAGTTGGAGAGAATCTCTCATCCAAACTAGAATCCTTAGTTTGAGGAATTCTCATGATTTTATTTATTTAATTTAATAATTGGATTAATTATTGATTTTTAAAAGAGAGGCTAACATTCTCCCCCTCAATGATAAATCCAAAACGAACAAGGAACCATCTTCCAAGTTCTCAAGTTGATTCTGAAGAAACATTTTTTCTGAAAAATCGCCAACGCTGGATGTTGAAGGAACTACAATATGAAGAGACCATGAGTCAGCTGCATGATTGATTCATCTTTGAATGTCGCTTCACAACTCCATCATGTGCCAAGCCACAAAAGGATCCAACTGTCCTTTTCTTGAAACAACATCCGGTGTCCACTGACACAATTTGATGAATGCCCATTGGCGTATTTGCTAATGATAATCACCCAATGGTTGATGAAGATGCCCATTGGCTGCTTAGTTGATGTTGTCGAGACTTTCAGTCTGACAACCACTTGTCAATTTCATTGAAATTTCCCCCCCTTTGTCAGCTGAAAGGAGAGGCAATCTTCTCCAAAATATATTTGAACTCCCCCTGTAGGTGTAGGAATGTTTCATTGGTGTACATCCCCGTTGAATTGCACAAGAGTACCATCTTCATTTGACTGTTGGTTGCAATATGTGTGACTGAATCCGATTGTAAAACTTGTACAATCTTCTGGTTGTGGATGACCATTCCCATGGATCAATCCATGAATAATCGATCTTTAATCTGGCAAGTTGGTCTTGTTTGCAGAATTTCTCCAATGAATGATTCTTCTTGCCACAATGGTGACAAGGATGGAGATCAAAACACTGATCTTCTAGATGAACGGTTCTTTGACAATGAGAACATTTATGTTTGTTTGCAACTTGAGTTTGTGTGCATTTCTGTTTGTCTGCAACTTCAATTTCTGTGCATGTCTGTGTCTGCAACTTTCTCATGGCCTGTTGATGTTATTTGATCAAGAAACCCTGCACTGATGAACTAGATCGACTTAGAATAATCAGGGATATGCAAGTTGTTTTCATCTTCGTCATATCCTAATCCTCATCGATTTTTGTTACTTTGGAGTTCTTCCCATGGCTTGATGATTGGTTTGGAAGAAAGCTGAACTAGATCAAGGACCACCTCAACACTTGAAGTTGGATGGATCAGTGACTTGGAATGAAGATCTTTATTTTCATCTATATGGTTGAAAGACTTGGAAACATCACTCTTTTGTTGCAACTCATCTCTTTGAAGTTGCGACTCCAGTTGAAGGAACTCAATTGTTTCATGTGCTTGTTGTAGATTCATTGAAATATCAACAAGATTTGCTTTGCTGATTTGCACCATGTCTTCAGTAGTTGAGAGGATCAAATTGTTAAGAATATTGAACAACTGAATGCTTTTCACCATGTGAACTTGTTGGAACTTACGCTCGCTTGCTTTTAATACTTGCTAGGTATGTAGAACTCGCTCGCTTGAGGTTTGATTGATTGTTGCACGCTTGCTTGAACTTGTTTTAACAATTGATTGTTTGAACTCACACTTTATTTCTTTCACCCTCACTTGATGATTTGTAAGATTTGCACTTTCTTGAACTCACACTCTTGATTGATCAAAATAAGTGTGTGAAATACTATTGAAAATGCACCCAAGAGAAATGTTTACAATGATTTGAATGACTCAGTTAAAAAATAATGGATTCACGTGGTTTAATTGATTCCCTATCAATGCAAAGCTTGGATGTCGGTTTCAACCGAGAATGCACCCTTACAATTCAATTGAATTTGACTTTGATTACAATTCAACTTACAAATTATGATTTGCAAGTTATAATTTTTTATTGAGCTTTTTAAAGAAATGGTGCAAGTGCAATTTCCAAAAAAATTGTTGTTAAATGGCTGCAACAAATTGTTGATGTAGATGACAACTTAATTGGATGTTGATGTAGAAATGCCACTGACAACTTGATGATATATTGTTGCTTCTTGATTGTTTGCAATTTTCTTGATCACATAAGCTTGAATGGAATTGATTATGTGCATGCAATTTACTAATTTGTTGTGTGCTACGTGTGTACCATATTAGAAAGATACCACATGAAGGTTAGTGTCAAAACTAGACACAAAACAAAAACAATATCAAGTAGCATGCGCCATCACAAACATATGCATGGTGTACCTAAGATCCCCTTATTCAATTTCAGGCGGATCTAGGAAACAATCACCACCAAAAAGATATGCTTTTATTTAAGTATGGTAGTACATCAACCTTCACCTTCACAACATTTTGAATGAAATTTCTCAAACAATGAGAATGATAAGCTCACAAATTCTTGAAGCAGCTTGTCTTCAAAACTAAAAGTACACTCTACTAAAAAAACTTTCTTCAAAATACAACAGTGAGCTTCCTTTTAAAAATCCTCACTTATCACTCCAAATTTAAAAATCACATCTTATCGCTCCAAATTTCAAAAATAAATTTACCTTATCACTCCATAAAAGTTATAAAAATTTAAAAACATGCCTTTAGTACTCCATTAATTTTATCATGATTGCAAATCTTTAAAAAAAAATCTTTCATAACCTTATCTCTCCAAAAACATTACTTTATAACTTATGCCCACGTAGAAACTTTAAAATCTGTAGGAGAAATTGGAATTTTGAAAATTACGTATTTGAGTGCACAATTTTCCTTATTATTCATATTTCCTTTTCAATTCCTTTGACCACGAAATATAAAGTATAAGATGCAGATATATGAAATAATCAAACACCAAAACCGTCTTCCTTCCATGCCTTCTTCAAATAATACTTCAACGCCTTCTTTGATTCATTTCCTTGGAGCATTGACAACTCCAACATTTAGTATTGTCCCAAAAAAATTCAGTTTCTGACATTCAACATCTTCCAGTACTTGACTTAGCTTCTGTACTTTTGACTTTTGATGCTCCCTCCAACAAGCCTTGCGAAGATGTCCCTTGTAACAAGCCTTTAGAATGTGATGAAACTACAATTTAGTAGCAGTTTGAAGATTCAACAAGGAAACAAATAAATTATTGAATTAATCGACAGAAGGGGAATTTTCAAAATAGGAATCTCCCAGTAGCATGCGCAATCTCCCACTGCAATCCATGTAAGTAAAAAGGTACCTCCACCATATGATTTGAACCCACTATCATAAAAAAGGTTGATCCATCGCTCCATACAGATTACACGCTGGTCTTCAACTATGAAAATTTGTCCAAATTACAACATAACATGGATAGTGGGAAGATTTGGAGAGTTTATACAATTCTTCGGCAATAGACTATAGACCATCATGGAATCCACAACTCATATAGAATCCCTCCACGGTAATGTCATTGGACTTGAGAACCAAATAAATGAAATTTCCATCTTTGATAGTGCTTTCTAAGTAATTTCCCTCTCTACCAGAGACACAATGTGGCTCCGCTCCAAATACTTGCCAAGAGAATAATCGTTTTCCAATTTTTTTATTTTTACTTAGACGTAGGTCACTTCAACACAAGCCTTTAACGCATATTCTTTCGCATACAATTCCGCTGCAAGCGACAATGATGATGCCCTGTTGAACAAACAACCTCCTTCGAAAAACATATGTATGAGCTTGCAATTCAACTAGTAATCTTGCAACAAAACACAAAGTTTATCCACAATCAATAGAAAACAACTCTCAGCATAATCCATACAAACTCTACGCATAGCATGTCCGTAAAAATTCTCCACGAAGGCAAGTTTCCACATCCAGGCTACCACAAAGATAGACTTTATATGCTACAAGTGTAGAATTGATATCTTCTTAAAATACCTTCAAAATTCTTTCGGGGAATTGTACCTTGATAATTAGCAATTCTTCTCCATCACACAAATAGCAATGATTGCTACTCCATAGTGTTTCGAATTGCCAGAGCTAAATGTAGTTCAAAATATGTTTGTTGTCAAGTATGGCAAGGAATTCATTGTGGATGCATCAGAACTTAGGCCTGATTGTGGTGTTAATCGCTAGATCATTGAAAAACTTTCGGTCTATGCTCCGGCATGCCTCCTGCAGCAAAGCCCCTCAAACCATAACCAATTCAAACCAAAAACCAAAGCTTCTGAAACAAATCAAAAAAGACAAGAGCGCCTTCTCTTAGACCCCAAATCACAACACCTCTTAGGCAGCAAAAGAAAAAGTGAAAGCCAAAAACACACAGAATGCAATGCAATGAATGAAATCTTAACAGAGCGAGCAATAATGTTGTTAACTTATCCCACATGCATTGGCGGAAATGTGATCATTGTGGTCATTCACCACTACATCATTTTTCTTGGTGGAATAAATATGTTGCAAATCCAATAAAGAAATGGGGCTATAGATATGAAGGTCACCATGCTCTGATTTGGCTTTGATACCACATGAAGAAGAATCACAAATCCATATAACCATATGCACAACAAATTAACACATAAAAATTAAATTGGCGGAAAAGGCAGAGAGCCATTATGTGGTTTCTCATGCTCATGTAATTCACATTATTCAAAAAATTTAATAATACATTTAAATACATGAGTAAGTGGTCTTAAGATAGTGCATCTATCTTAGACTCACTTGGTTTAGACAATTTCTCAACTTACACACCAATTTAGGAGAGCTAGTTGGAGAGAATCTCTCATCCAAACTAGAATCCTTAGTTTGAGGAATTCCCATGATTTTATTTATTTAATTTAATAATTGGATTTATTATTGATTTTTAAGAGAGTGCGGCTAACAACAGAGAAAAAGAAAAAGGGAAACATTGACATTTGAACCTAGTTCTCTGTTGGATTATTTTTTAATCCCACCATTAAATCACTAAGCCAATTTTTATTTAAAAAAAAAGGAGAAATGGATTTATATTTTCTTTTAGAGGAGTACATCACATATTTGAAAATGTGAAAATGATTTGTTTGAAGAATCTTTTGGCTATTTGGTATATGAAAGAATTGGCTATGCGATTTCATGTGTACATTGGTTGAAGTTTAAATTATATAAATTTTGAGTATAAAATCAAGGAAAGAAAAGGCATTGTGGTTGGAAGAGCTTATTTGGTATGTTAAAGTTCACAAGGTCACAAGTTCAAATCTTTGTGAAGATAATTTTGGAAGATATATTTCTGGAACTTGTCAGAAGAAGATGACCTTTTGTTTGCATCAATCTGATAAATTTTTTGTTGAAATTATGTTGTAAACAAGTGTAATTTTGGTTGAGACTCACGTATAGTTAAATAATTGTAAATTAATTTGTATTGGGTGTATTTTCTATGGTAGCTGACACCTATTTTTTCAAAGTTGATTGCTGGAGAAAATGGCTAAACCCAATGATTGGTTATAGTTATTGAACAATTTAATGTCATCTACTATTCATAACTTTGTCCAAGTCAACAGGGACACACTCTTTGACATCCAAACATGTTTGCATAATGCTAAAAGAAAAATTGAATTCTTGGAGCTAGAGTCCCAGTTTCAGCTAGATGAACTACATGAATTACAAAATAAGAATTATGAACTTGTTCTTGCTAAAAAAAAAAAAAAAATGTTTGAGCCTGATCATCAGTTAGAAAATGACCAGAGTAATGGAGTGATTTCAAGAGAAAATTTGGGTGCAGTGGAAAGTAATTCCTAGGCAAGTGTATGCGAGAGTGATTTTTATACAGATGTGAAGCCTATCGTTACAAAAAATTTGTAAGACCGTGGGAAGAAATTACTAATAATAAACACACAACTACTTTGGGATATAATGCCTTCGATGTATCTTCTCACATTCCATATTTTGCTAAACTTACAAGATTTTGAAGCGTTGGATTTATGGATGGTGTTGTTACAGAACAAGCTGTTAGATGCCAATAATGTAATAGAGTTGGACATGTGAAAGATCAATGTTTTGATCTTCACCAATGTGAGAATTGTGGAAAGAGAAATCAACATACAAATAGATGTTCAAGAAATAATACAACTGTAAGAGAGAAGCTAAATTTCTGATGGATTGCTTCTTGGGATTGGATGAAAATATCGAAGGAGATTTGTAAGTCGTACCGAAGAATATGTTCAAGAGTGATGACCAACCTTGTAGTAATGAAGAATAATTCTCACCATGTATCTGACAAGTGGGGAATTGTTGATGGTCTGCTACAGGTTCGATTTTGAGATGTCAATTTTGTTTGAGATGTGAAGAGAACCTGATTTAGAGTTGAGTTGATTGAGTTTTTTGTGAATGAGAACTTCCATATTTGGAATTGTTCCAGGAACTGTTGTGATAATTTGAGAGTTTTTGATCACCTTAAAACCACATTTTTGGTTGTTTTGAGAACTCCTATGAAGGTTCCAGAGTTTGTGTTGGTTGAGACCTTAAGTTCTCCCATATTGGTTTGCGGTCACCCTTAAAAACCATTCCTTGAGAGACATTCAGCTCTTCGTTGAGACACTTTTTTGTCAGTTTGAGCTCTCATTATTGGACTTTGGTACATCCCTTCAGATTAAGGGGTGGATGTTAAAGAGCTAATCCCTGGGATTAAGCTTAGATTAGTTTGAGTAGTGATTCGAGTCCAAGGAACTAGTTTAATTGCTTCATGTATGTATTAATATATACACATTGTACATCATTGTTTGAGATAATAATTTATATACAATTTATTTGGTTTCCAGTTTGATTATCTTACAAAATTAAACCCATGTTCTTATCCTTAGGAAGTAATTTTTTTTACAGATGGTATATACAAAGATGCCTAACACCTGGGGCATACAATATAATTAAATAAAAAGGAAAAGCATATTATTCAGTAGCAGTAAAGATATTTAATCTCAAAATCATCTTCCAATCAAATTCTTCAAACCCTAAGGGTTATATAGTAGAACTAGGGTAAATAAACACATGCAAAATTACAATAGACCAGATGTCTCAATTTGAAACATTCCTTAATGCAAAGATACAAATTACAAGACTTAAGTTGAACAAAGAGTGTCATGCCAACAACAGGATTAATTACACATTGTAATTCCACTCTAGATTGAGATGGAACCATCACATCTCAATGCAACCTCAATAGCAAGTAGCCACGAGAGAAGCACAATGTCAATTGAGTTGTGGCATACTCACTTGAAATTAGGGATTGGAAAAGCGTTTCTCTCATAATGAAACTCTCAAATGGAACTCGAGCTAGATAGTGTATTCATACCTGCCACAAAGTTCATAGGATAGTAGTTAGAGAATATTAGGTTATTTCAAAAATATCAAAAGTAAAATTAAGAATTTGACAAGGCAGCGAGAATATTACCTGTTACTGCCAACGACGAGAATTTTTCCCCAGCTTAATATAGATAGAAAACCGTCAGTTCCAAAACAAGTGAAACAATGGAAAATGTATTATTTCGAAAGGTAATGGTAAACCACAAAGGGTTTAACCAAATCACGTGACCAAGAGAAATAAAGGAAAAATAGAAGTGGAAACCTTGAAAAGAGAAATTAGTATTTGGGGTTGAAAGAGAAAAATGTACTTATGCCATGACGAGCAGGAAAAAATATCCAACAACACTCTTAGAGACTACATTAGGAGATAGTTCACCATATGAAGTTTTTGTGGTGGTGAATGGGAACCACAATGGGAAAATGATAAAAAAAAAATCATAGCGTGAATAGGAAAATTAAACTTTAACAATGAAACCAAAGGCTACATGAAGGTGAGTTCACTATGGAGTAGACCCTAAAGAGTTATGATGCCACCCATAACCTAAGTAGATTTCCTAGTCAAAGGGACCATATACACAACGTTGAAAGAAAAAATTAACATTAACCAGACAAGATAACTAGGGATTCATAAATTCATTCACTGAAGAAAATAGAAAGTGTTTTGCCTTACTAGTGACCTTTGTATTTCATTCAAGAAGAAGCGAGAAGGAGAGAGGGGCAGGGTGCGATATAAATGCCAAAAGACTGGTGTAACAAAAAACAAGTGTCAGTGACCTACACCTCTCTCAGAGCGGCACTTTACATATATGACACCATTCAGCAAAATGGAAAACCAAAAATGAACGAATGCATATCCCAAGGTCTAGGCTTGATTTGTGAAAAAAAAACTTCACCCTTATAACAAGCAAACATATATGCATTGTTCACATGATTAGGCACATGATAAGCATATGAACATCATTTGTATTGGGGTGTGTGGAAATTGATAATTCATCACACATCTTACCATAACCCTCACTCAAAAGTTTTCATTTAATCTCGCATGAACCCTTTGAAAATTGAATTTGCTTTATTTAAGATTAAGGTAATTTTTTAATAACGAAAATACCGCCATGCGGAATATATAATGTTCAATGGAAGTTTTTGGGACCATATACAAAGTCTTTAAAGCATATGTGCATCAACTACCATATCCATGATTTCACATAATTAACTATGGCCAGTATTATAGTAATTACCATAGGTGTTACATAAATCGTCATATAATATATTTTTTAATGGTTGGATGGGGAATCATAGGAGAATTCTTAATTATATGAGCGATGTATAAGAATGATAACCCTTCAGATGGAAAATGGTAATGATAGAATTGGAGAAGGTAGAGTATAATATTAGAAAAAAAATTATAAAGCATGTATGTGACAATTTATATACTTTGATCGGTTTTATTTGAAATCTAATCAATATTTTTTGGAATTACAAGTTCAAGCTCTGCAGTCTAGACAATAGAAATGTCCAAAGGAGTTCTCAAGGCATTGAATCTATTTTTGTATTAAAAAATGTGATTATATTATATATATATATATATATATATATATATATATAGATATATATATATAATATATGATATATATATATATATATATATTTATAATATATATATATATATATATATTATATATATATATATATCACCTATAGAAAAAAGTGATATATGCAATTGTCCTAAAGCATAATACTTGTTCTACTTCTACAAAAACATTAAGCGGAAGCATAATCGAATTCATGAGAAACATCAAGTAGAAACATGCATAACTGATCAAGAGAAATAATAACACATAACAGAAGATATATCCAGGGGAAAGCACCAACATAAAACCCCAACCATGTATTATCAATCAAGTGGAAATCGTCTTCACAATACAAAAAGAATTAGATCTCAAGCTATTCAGTTCTCAATGAACTATGAAGATATGTCTCCTGAACCAACCAAGCCATGTTTATATAAGCTTTATCTATGGTCCTTACATAGTTTTCTTAGGAAATAATAGTAAAAGCATATTCTATTAATTCCAAACATACCAAAATATCCAACTACGTAATCCTTGAGGACACTAGTTCCTCAACCATGCAAAAACCACTTACTAGAAATAGTTAAGCATCTGAGAGTACATTGTCACACATCTGATCTTAACTGGGTCTCTGACAGAACTGACATGCAACAGTTATCCATGAGTGAATCCTCAGTTATCTAAAATAATAGTTGTCACATGCATGCAAGCATTAACAAACTATATTTTATTATTTTAACAATTTGTTAAAATAATCTAACTGGACTTGACTAGTTAGAACTAAGTCAATTGATTCTCTCATTATAGAACTCATACTTATTCCCTCAATCAGTGGAGGAAATTAAGGATAAATTCCCCAATTAGTGGGAAAACTCATGTGCATGCTCACAAAGACTTCAAATTCGAATTTCCTTAACTAATTAACTCAACTGAATTAATTAATTGATATTTCCAACTGTTGTTAATACCAAAATTAATTTTACTTCCTATAGATAGACTAGGGACTACTATAAATAGGAAGGGACCTAGAAATGCTATTTTTAGAACTTTCTATTTTTAGTAATTTCACCTCACACCCAATATGGCCAATGACCTCAATGGGCCAAATTTCTATTTTTAGACATGCTATTTTTAGTAGGTCTATTTTTAGTACATTCTAAATTTAGCATTTTTTGTTGCACACTTTTCAACTCTATATATATATATATATATATATATATATATATATTATATAAAACAATCTAGAGAAATCAAATCTTTAGAAGTGAAAAAAGAATATTGGACCCCAAAATATTTAATATATCTTTGTACTTACTAAATCCATAATTAAAATGGATCAATATTGATTCTAATAAAAAATGATATCTTACACATTTCATAATTCCATTCTTTAAATTTGAATATTTAAAAGTGTATTCCAAATCCATTATATGTGTTCACAACTTAAACAATTTTATACTTTAATCTAAATAAGATATCCCATATACATCACAAATAAAATTTGATATAACTCGATGTTTTTTTTTAAATCTTGTTAAGAAGTTGTCTTGTCATTATAAGAAATACCAAGGTAATCACTTTAAAATCAACTAGTTAAGTTCATCCGAAAATTAAAAAAGGAATTTAGTTATTTAATTAAATATATTTAATGGTTTGAGGAGTAATTAATTTATATGTTGTGAATATTATAGTGATTTGGAAAAGAAAATGATTCATATATTTGGAAAATGTTTAACTCATGATTTCTAGGGAATAGTGGGAGTATTTACATTGCATATTTGACTACTTCGATGAGGCTTCTTGTCACGCCCATGAGCTGAGCACCTGTGATGTGTGATGGTGGGGCGCAAGCATATTCAATTAAAGGCGACGAATCATTGGGTGTGACGAGTTAGGCAGTCGATTGAACGTGTCAGATTCACATGTGACAAAAGTTGCGATTATGGGACGAGTTGGTGTGCAACAATTTGAGCAGTCAGTTAAACGCACCTAAAATGTGAGTTGCGATGAGCCAATACGGAGGTCGAAATTTGGCTAAATATGGATAATTGTGATGGCAAGCTTATACAGTGGATGATTGGGTAGGTGGACTTGACAACCTAGGGTATGGGGGCGAGCTAACATTAATATGTGGTGTGATGGTTGAATTGAGTGGTTGGCCTCGGTAGGCCGACCCACCTTATCACTTGGAGAGTTCATATATATTGGTGAATGTGTGAAAGGGATAAGGTAATCAAGTTCAAGTTTCAAAATCAAGTTCAAGGAGTACTCTATACTTGGACAAGTAAGGAGGGTGAAAAGGAAAAAGGGCCAAAAGTCCAGGCGGATCGAGGGCTGCAACACTTGGTCAAAAAATAGAAAACTGAACGGGTGAGTTGAGGTGGGGCGACCCTACCTAGATGAGCTACAGGTGGGGTGACCCTGCTCGAACGAGTTGCAGGTGGTGGTGACCCTACCTAGACGATCTATAGAGGGTCTCATCTGCCGCAGATGAGATACAGAGGGGAGCACCTACCCGAACGAGTTACAGTGGGCATGTTGACCTGGTGAGTTGAACGAAGGGTCTGCTAAATGAGGGTGACCTTGAATGAATGCGGGAAGATCCTAAACAACAAGGGAAAACTTGAACGATGTAGGGAAGCTACTAAATGATAAGGGCAACCCTGAATGATGAAGGTGCATGGATGAACGAGGACCACCTTGATGACTCGGGGTGGGGCTATCTTGAACAATAGCCGAACTGAAAATTGGTAGAATTTTAAAGGTGAACTTGGGGTTTCCTTGCAAAGGATGTACATGTATATTTACTTGTAAAAGATTATTATTATCACTATTTAGGCACACTCTAACCAAGGAATTTCTTCTCCCTTTAAAGAATATTGTATCCACTGTGCATTTTTATAAATCATGATGATGGATGTATTTTCACTGTGTTAAAAATATGAATGCTTAGTAAAAGTTGAAAAATATTCTAAGTGTTGAATGTTAGGCATAGCCCGTACTCAAGAGTATTGGTAAAAATAAATTGGGTTGTGGTGCAGTACCTACCTATGTGCGACTGAAAGACTACTGTGAGGATATGCGCATGATAGATGGTATCAGAGGCCATGATTTTCCGAAGGGTTTGTGGAAGAAATGAAGAAACGTTGATCCCATTATCACTTCGTGATAATTGGTATCAGAGGTATAATCCTTTGATTGGTTTAGAAGAAGAAGATACACTTGTACTTCGTGACAAGTGATATCGAAGGTTGATTTAGTTGAGTTTTGGTTTTTGAAGCTAATGACCATTGAGTGTAAAGTATTGTATACTTGTCGAACGGATGAAGATGTTTGAAAGGGCATTTCAAAAACTTGAAGACATGGCTGACTATTGGAAAGACGAAATGTAGAAACGCTAGTAAACTCTTTTGAAAGAGTGAGAACTCTTGATACCTAAGGGAGACAGGATAATGGACATGTGGAAGGACTTGAATAATATTCATGGGAAGGCTGCTAAACTCAAGGAACTTTATGAGAAGATATTATAGGGTGATCATAGACTCCAAGAACTCATGGATGAACGAGTTCGACTAAGGGAGGAGAGCACCATGGCGTAGAAAAACGTCAAGGAACTTGAGGATGAAATTAAGAAGGACTCTATGGTAGAAAGCCCGTTGTGATAGAGCACGATGAGCTCGATTACATTGACAGACTTGGGGGCTATCATCTAAACATGAGCAAGATGTTTGGAAGATTGGTTCACTTCGAATGGAAGGAATCAACGTATGCTTGATTGTTACATTTAAGCAGGATACAATGGAGGACAAGCTTGAAGGAACTCAAGATGGACCAGGTCGAGTTGCTTAGATGAATCAAGCAAGGAATTTAAATACCTTAAGAAGGAATTTAGGTTGAAGCATAAGTCAAAGGACTCTTCGGAGGTTGAATTGTTAAAGAAGTTTGGAAAAGTAAGACATAAGATTTAGCCTAAAGAGGATGGTAAGGCCTTGAATCTGAATTTTGTGCAGGTAACCGTACATGGAAAAAGGTTTGCTACATTGCTGGATATGGGGGCTACTCATTTCTTCCTTAGTAGGAAAGCAGCAAAATATTTTGGGAAGAAAGTTGAATTGGGAAGAGAGTGAATTTATTTCAAAGAAGTAAACTCTACCATGAAAGTTGTGACTAGTGTATTAAAGAACACTCAGGTGAGAGTGGGTTCACTGTTTGGAAAGTTGGACTTGAGGATCATTGTCTTGGATGATCATATTATGCTGTTGGGGCAAGAATTTTTGAAGGTTGCACAAGCCATACCCATGATGGACCGATACATTCTCTTGATTACAACTGAAGGGAAAACTATGATGGTTCCAATGAATATAGGGAGTTGCTTGGGATATAGACAAAGAATGGCTTCTATGACTTTGTATCCAAAGGATCTGAATGTGAAGCATGATCATGTGGAGCAAAGAGGACTTGGGTGTATGACTCAAAAAATGGAGAGGAAGTTAGTTGAATTCATTGTGGGAGCTAGAAGAGAAGATGAAGGTGGAGGCATAGTTTCAAACATCTTGAAACACTTGACAGATGCATTTTCTATGAATTATCTTCACCATGGAGGTGCGGGTGGAGGAAGTTCGAATAATTCTTTAGTGGCAGTGTTTGGAGAAGATTATGCAGGTAGAGATCTGGCTGGCATAATGGATTTTTGCAGGTACTCCATGAGAATATATGACTTTCAGTTGACGAAAGACAAGATTGAGAAGCTTGGTTGTACACATGAGGAGGTTGAAGTTGTGCACAAGTACTTGAGGACACAATATCAATCAAATACATGGGTCGATGAGATTCGGGGAGGGGACTTCCTTGCTCTCCTTTCTCAATAGACAACCTTGGAGACAGGTGTGTGTAGGTCCTTGATTATCTAGGCGGACTTCACCACCCTTACAAGGGGCCTTAGGGATAAGGCTTCTTCTTTGAGAGGTTGATGATGCTTGGATGGGTGCGACTATATGACAACACATTGGCATTACCATCATGGACATCATGTTACAGGACTTGGGCATGGCTTACTTACATTTTGATGGAGACGGGTTGAATTCTTGATCAAGTTGATGTTGTGACAAGATGCTGGGAGAAATGACCGATGATGGCATGAGGAAGTGCATTCTCATGGTTTGAGTGCGACAGTTGGATTAGCTACCCAACTAGCTTGAGTCATGGGGGTTGACAGTGTATCGAGCTATGTTTGAAATATACGTTGACGTTTTTATCGAGATATGTTAGGATTGGGTTGGAGTATCATTCCAGAAGTTCACATAAGGATGATAGATGATGGGGTCGATACGATATATGTTGAAGTGATAGCATGTAGCTTGAGTTGTAGGGAAAAACTTTCCACAATGGGGCAGTATGTGGGGATTGTGATGGATGTGGTTGATGATCATGGATTGAGGAGACTTTCCTATTCATGGAGACATGAACCTTGGTGGTTTGTGCAATGGTGGAGGAGATATGGGAAGCATGGACATTTTGGATGTTGGAGCTAGCGACACTTTGGAATGTCGTATGGTGGTGTTTTCAAGGATGACAACCATTTAGAGTGGGGGAGTATGTCACACCCACGAGCTGAGTGCATGCGATGTGCGACATGTGGGGCACGAGCATATTCTGTTAAAGGCGACGAGTCATTAGGTTCCATGAGTCAGGTAGTCACGCCCAAGTCACATGTAATGAAAGTTGCGATGATGAGATGTGTTGGTGTGCGATGAGTTGAGTGGTCAATTAAACACACCTGAGACATGAGTTATGATGAGCCAACATGGAGGTCAAAATTTTGGTAAGTATGGAAAATTAACGATTGAAAGATTATATGGTGGAAGGTTGGGTAGGTGGACCTGACAAGCTCGTGTATGGAGGTGAGCCGACGTGAAGATGTGGTGTGATGGATGAATTGAGTGGTCGGCCTGGGTAAGACGACCCACCTTATCACTTGGAGAGTTCATATATATCAATGAACATGTGGAAGGGATAAGGCAATCAATTTCAAGCTTGAAAAGCAATTTCAAGGAATACTCTATATTTAAACAAGCAAGGAGGGAGAACAAACAAGAGGGCCAAAAGTGCAGGTGGACTGAGGGTCACAGCACTTGGCTGAAAAATGGAAAACTGAACGGGTGAGCTAAGGTGGGGTGACCCTGCTCGGATGAGCTGCAGTGGGGCGACCCTTATCGGACGAGCTGCAGTGGGACGACCCTTCCTGGACGAGCTGCAGTGGGACGACCCTTCCTGGACGAGTTGCAGGCGGGGCGACCCTACCCGAACGAGCTGCAGGTGGGGCGAACCTGCCTAAACGAGTTGTTGAGTGGCACATATGCCTGCGGACGAGTTACAGAGGGGTGTGCTTGCCCGAACGAGTTGCAGTGGGGCACGTTTTCCTGATGAGTTGAACGAGGGTGACCCTGAACGAATGCGGAGCACTGCTGAACGACAAGGGTGACATTGAATGATGGAGGGGTGCTGCTGAATGAAAAAGGGGTGTAGTTGAATAAGGGCCACCCTGAATGGACATAAGGGTGAGGTTGAATGAAGGGTGACCTAGGGTGAGGCGACCCTAAATGACAGCCTAAACTGAAAATTGGCAGAATTATAAAGGTGAATTTGGGGTTGCCTTTCAAAGGCTGTACATGTATATTTAATTGTAAATGATTATTATTATCATTATTTAAGTAGACTGTAACCGAGGAGTTTCCCCTCCCTTTCTAGAAGATTGTACCAGCTGTGCATTTTTATAAATGATGATGATGAATGTATTTACATTATGTTAAAAGACTAATGCTTAATAAAATTTGAAAAATATTTTAAGTGTTGAATGTTAGGCATAGTCCATAATCAAGAGTATTGGTAAAAAGAAATTGGGTAGCGGTGTCACACTTGCCTATGTGTAGTTGAAAGACTACCGCCAGGAAAGGGGCATGACACTTTTGGTCTTATAGCAAATGGACAGAAGTATATATTCATATTTTCACATGGAAACCCTTAAGACATTAATCACATTGCAGAGACATTCAAGGTCGCCTCCAAGCCCCTTAAGGAAGGCTTCACTTATTGGGGATGTAGGTTGAAGCTTAACAACTATTATTTGTAGGGATGGACACGGCTCCTCATTAAATTTAAGAAAAAAATAAAGTGTTGGACTCATTGTTGGTTGTACTTGGGTGGGAGGTTTAATTTGATACAATTTGTCATCCAATAGTTCACATTGTTTTGGCCTGCTTCCTATGATCAAGGATTGATGGGAATCATAAATTTCATCTAGTTAAGTGGAAATCCATTTCCATCTCAAGGATTCTAGGAGGATGGGGTATTCAAAATACAAATGCGAAGACATACAAAAAAATATTATACCAACAAAATATCATAAAAGTGGGCCTTTCATAGACTAGATTAGGATGGGGGAGATCGACGTAAGGAAGTGATCTTACATATGGATGAGTTTCCATAAGATAAAGCATTAGTTCTTGTAGTGGATTAAATGGTCATTTAGGAAGGGAAATATGATTGTAACCGAGTGAGATGGTATTGTGGGACTATCTAATAGCATTGGGCTAAAATAAGGCACTATGGTGACATTACCCCAAAGGGGAGTTTTCTTCCTAGACTAAACAACTAGTGGATGGAATGGTGCACATCCAACATGGAAAGAGGCCAAGAATATTGGCTTATTGGGCCAGACCACACAAGAATGGAATATATACATCAACGATTTAAAAAGAGCTGGACTATGCAAGAGCCCGAGAGGAGACACTCTTTCGTGGGCAAAAAGTCTCATTTAAGGCACAATTGTTGTTTCAAAAAACTACAAGTACATAAGTATATAGCTTAAGAAAATGGAGTAATTCCATGGTTCCGTGTTGCCTTGAGATAAAACACACCATTGAAAAATATATTATTTATATGGATGGTATGGAGAAATTAAATATTGACTTGGGAAAATTTGTGTACGCATGGTTTTTAGGGTTTTGGATGGTGCGTCTTATTTGGTGGGGGTAATGAATCGGTTTCACCTCTTCATCCATTTCAACATTTCCGTTCAAGTATGGTATGTGATTTTATCAAACTGAAAGTTTTCCTCTAAATGCTTGCTTTCAATTGAACAATGTTTAAGTTGGGGTGTCACAAGTGAGGGGATGCATAATTATATACCATTGTTTATTTTCTCATAAATTTGGAAGGCTCGAAATCATTTCATATTTCTAAGGGTGCTTATTAATGTTTACAAGATATGCTCAAAAATACTTTCTTGGTTGGCATGTATGGAACCTAAGCTATCAAGTACCAAATATTTTTCTTCTTGTTTCTTGCCATGACGTATTTTCTTTCTAGCCATTTTTTTTTATTATGGAGTTGTACAATAGGGATGTTGTGGATGTGGGAGATGGTTGCACATCAACGAAAATACATGCTATAATCTACAGTAGCACTGGAGGATGGGTATGAATTCCAAGGAAGAAATGGGCTCTATGTGGGGACTACTCTATTTTTCCAAGGAAAAAGAGATACAACATATCCACATCTACAAAACTAAAAAATAATCGTAGATGGCATTTCGGGTAAATCTGCATTTGACCCTCCAAAACTTTGGGGATGACGAGATCGTATCAAAGAACTATTATAGGCATTCCTGATTTTTAACATAATGTATATTTATAGGGAATCTAACACGATAACCAACTCCCTTTCTAAGATGGGATTGAACGATTCAAATATATATATATATATATATTAGCTTTATCTCAGATGGCATTGTAAGGGAAGAAGGATGCATCGTTATTCCATAGCTAGGCACAAGCCAAGGACTTCTTGATTTCTTTCATATATATGCTGGACGATAGTCCTTTTATTTCGGTTTTGTCTCCTTATACATAGCTTAGAAGTATGCCATTTTGGAGATGTTTTTTTTCTAGAAAAAGGAACTGTATTGAAGATCTACAGAAGTGATATAAACAGTTTATCTATGATATAAAACGATCTCTATATGATATGTTGAACGTAACTAGATTTGTACCTAATAAAAATCTAGTTAGTTTTTTTCCTACTGAAAAAATAAAATATCTAATTCATATTTAATTAGGTTTTCAAATTCGACATATAGTTATTATTTTCTCCAAACTTTATATTACAACTTTAGTGGGCCTAATGGTTAAGAGGATATGTTTCCTCCTAAGAGGTCACAAGTTCAAAACAAGAAGGGGGCAGAGTATGTATGCCTTCATAGACTTAGCAGTCAAATCGTTGCGGTAGTCCATAACCTTATAAATAGATAACAATCATAATAAT